>OMPJ01043988.1:0-18931 GCA_900312935.1 Carapus acus
ATAATATAATATAAAATAATATAATATAATATAATATAATATAATATAATATAATATAATATAATATAATATAATTAGGCATGTCCGATATTGGCTTTTTTTGCCGGTATCCGATATGCCGATATTGTCAAACTCTCAATTTACCGATACCGATAACAGCCGATACCAATATGTGCGCCGGTAAACGCTTCAGGAGCGCATAGGCACTATTTCAGTGTAACGCAAGCATGATTGTATTTTTATCGGTTTTTATTTTATCTGTTTTAAAGCCAAAGAAATCTGATACTGATATTACGCTTTTACGCTAATATCAGGTCGATAGCCGATATTATCGGCCATCTCTAAATATAATATAATATAATATAATATAATATAATATAATATAACAGGATGTGAGCCTTTAAAAAGGCTGTTGAATGTTGAACTGCTGAACAAGTCAGGTTGCACAGGTTGAATACAGGGCAAGTTGTCAAGCTGAAAGGTCAGGTTGTGAGGAGTACTGAAGCAGGGGGCTATATACTGTATATAGAGAGAGCCCAAGGCTGCGCCCCTTCATTCAGTTCATTCCACTTAGATTTCCAAATTTGTTCACTGAAAATACAGTATCCCTTACAATTGGAGATTTCCGATAATATCGGCCCACCGATAATATCGGCCCATCGATATTATCGGCCCGATATTAGCATAAAAATCTAATATCGGTATCAGATTTTTTTGCTTTAAAACCGATAAAATAAAAACCGATAAAAATACAGCAATGCTTGCGTTGCACTGAAATAGTGCCTATGCGCTCCTGAAGCGTTTACCGGCACACATATCGGTATCGGCTGTTATCGGTATCGGTAATTTGAGATTTATATATATCGGCATATCGGATATCGGCAAAAAAGCCAATATCGGACATCCCTACTTACAATGGCTATAAGTCTTTTGTTGGAGTGTTGTATCGATATTGGATTTTCACTTGGACTTCACTTGTTGGCATTGGTGTGTACAGTACACCCGTTTACGGTGGGGTAATATGGAAGCGAAACTCAGCGTTCTGAAGGTGAATATCTACCAGTCTACTTCTCTCCTCGAAGATAACTATAGGTTGTAGTGACACGTGAATTTGCTGTGTATTGTGACTGGACCACTGTACAGCCTGCCCCTGAGTCTAGCTTGGCTATTGGTCATTTACTTCACGGTCTCTTCATGATCGCTTCATTGTGTTGACGCCCAATAAATTTGCATGGAGTTATGCATGGAGATTTCTGAACTTTTGGACGTGTCGCAATTACGATGCACTCATAGGATCACGTTGTATACCGCCAGTATCCAATGTTGCCAATTTAGCAAATATGTCGCTAGATTTAGTGACTTTTGGCCGTCTCTGGCGACTAAAACCTTATCTGGCGACTTAGTGGCTTTTTAGGTGAATCTGGCAACTTAGAAAAAAACACGTCTCTCAAGTGTTGAAATCATTGTTTTTCAATGTAACTTCAGCTCTGCACTGCCACCAGAAGCTTATTTCATGGTTGAGCAGCACGGCACATTAGCCCGGATACGAACCCGAAACTGTACCCTTTTGGATTGTCAACATAGCCATGTAGACACATTTCCTTGAGATCAGTGAGTCGTGTGTGACGTTATGACATCATAGTGAAGTCATGATGTAATCTAGCGACTTCTCAGAGGGCCAATAGCGACTTTTGGTGATTTGTGATTGGCAACACTACCAGTACCGTGCATAGTGCTCTGATCGTTCTGATGCAAGTATGTGCGGTTGCGCACGTAAATTAAGTCACACAGCTAGCATATCCTGGGCCTTAGGGCTTGCTGAAAGGACTTTCATTCAAATCCGTTGGTAAATTAGGGGCCCTTTGTTAGAACATTTGTAATCAGAGGTAACAGTATGCTCTCCCATTAGGGCTCTCCCTAGGGCCCCCATATAGCCAGAAGTCGCGACCCTTGGCAGGGTCTTTCATAATCATGAGGCCGTCCCCATTAGCCCACAGGCCCTCTGATTGCCATCCCCCGTGGCCCAGGGGCCCTCTGATTGCAGTCTCTGTCCCCCCCGCCAAATTCACAACACCCTTCTCTCTCAGTTCTCTTCAGATATGCCCTTGAACAGTGCGAGTAGTCCTAAGATCCTAGAGAATAGAAGCCCTCTGACATCGCAATTGGCATTGGCATCGGTATTTGCATCGCTTTGGGCCCCCCTTTGGGGCCCTGGACCCTTCTCCTCTGGACGTGGGCCCCACTGGCCCAGTCTGTAATACGGCCCTATATTGACGTAATGGGCGCCTCTGCTCCAACAACTATGAAATATATGGTTGGAGATACAGTATTTGCATTGAAAGCATCATTACTGTGGAATCAACTTGCAGAACGTGTTGAAGAGGCTGACTGCAACTTTAAATTTAGTCAAATTTTGGAGCAACATTGGATGGCAATAGTTTACAAAATTCTTTATGGGCCTTCCCCACTGTCTCTCTGTCCAAAATCACTTTGATTTACACCTGTGGTCCCCTACCCCCGGGCCGCGGACCGTTACCGGTCCGTGGGTCAATAGGTACCGGGCCGCAGGGACCTAGACAAAATTTCAGCTATTCTAAAAAAAATTCCTCTCCGTCACACCTGTCCACGGTACGCTTTTGACGCGTGCCTCGGTCACATTTTACTTCATGTCTGCCTCTAGTTCCGCACCTCAGTACAGAACCAGCTAGCTGCTAGCTTGCCAAGCTAGTGCTTTTCAGCGGTTACAAGCCACCCGGGTAAATACACACACACATTAAAACAGCGACGGAGGTTTTCATTAGCCTGCGAGCCGGCACTTTGTTAACCTCCGAACTCTCCACAACCGTATGGGCAATAACAAAGATCATTTTCCATGAGAACATGCACCTTGGACGGCTAATTCTGCCATGCTGCACCGCTTTTCAGCGGGAGAATCACACACACCTTGCGCCGTTACCGGGGGAACAACGGCGACAGCGACAGCCTGTCCTTTCCGCTAAGTATTCAAAACACTCGGCCGGCCGGTGAGAATATCCTCTAATATGGAACCGGGCTGTGGCGCAATAAAGGTTGGGGACCGCTGGTTTACACTACATCTTTGCTCCTCCCAACCTTTTGTGTGACAGTCCTCCCTGCAGCTCTCCATTCTTCAATTTTTTCACGTGCTGGTCCCCCACATCCCTATCGACGTATTCGGTGGACCAACCGATTCTTACCTCCAGCATCTCCAGCATTACCCATTGGTCTCATTAACTCGTGCTTCACTTCACACTTCAATCTGTTTCCGCCCAGATGCCATGCTGCCTTCCATCCAATATCATCCCACCTGTGACAGCACTGCAACATTCACCTGTATTTTTTGTTTTATATTATCTGTCTTTTCTCTCTCTCTTTGACTTTTATTTCCTGGATCGTAAGATCAGTGGATCAAAGTAACTACCTACCTAACTATCTCCACACCTCAATTCTGATTGTTATCACTATCACTGTGATACTGTCCTTGCACCCATAGTTTGTGCCATGCCACAATACATGTCCACTTGCTAACGGGAAGTGAATGCCTCTCTCAGGGTTTCTTATTTTCCTTTTCTAAATGTTTTCTTATTTTGGGGGCAGAGGGGATCATTGAAAACAATGGTGTGGTTTGTAAATGTTTGTAAATATGTCTGTAACTTGTCTGCAGGCAATACAGATAACAGATGACTGTTTAGTAAAGGTTGATTAATTGTTCTGAATAAAGCTGCTGTAAATGTGACTTACGATAGGCAGTGGCTGAGTCTCGCTCCTTTTGATCCATGCTGAGGAACATGGTGAGGGCCGAGTAAGGCACATGGAAACACTGCAAAGGACAAATTTGATTTGACTTGAATGAAAAAAATGACACAATGGACCAAAACAGGACATCAAGCTGGTGTCACGGTCGGTGACAACCTTATTTGTCCGTCACTCAGCACAAGGAAATAGTCATGAGTATTGAGGATAGAGAGTAGTGATTGAGCAAGACGTTGATCATCACTTTAAACCACCAGGTGGCGTTGGGGCACCTGGTGGTTTAAACCTGGGTTCAGGTTGTGCACCTGTGTTCTCTCAACTGTTCCCTAAATCTCTATGATTAACGGAGTGTAGCAAAGGATCTTTACCAACAACACCCTCTATCCTGCTTTGACATCATTCTATCTGGTATCATCACCTAAGTCTGACTGGGACAACTGGCACATTTATTAGATAACAACTTAGCACACCTGAAACCTAAGTAAACTCCATCTACAACTTCTTTAAGATCCAAAGATTCTACTTCGGGAAAAACAGAAGGAAAAGTTTGGCCTGAAAGCTTTTCAGTCTTTGCTGCATGCCCTGGAAACACAGCATATCCCCTACAAAATTGAGGGCCAACTGTGGCATGAAATAAAATGGCATGAAAATAAATGTTGTTGTCAGGGACTAGGGCCCGTTTTTCCTTACTGGTGTCATACAACACCTAATTTACGGGGCTTTACTGAATGTATGCTTTTATGAGAGAGCCTCAAGCATGTAGAAGCAACAAGAAGTGTAACTCGGGTATTTCATAGGCAAATCACATGAGTGTCACCCTGCTTTCAAACTTTCATTCTTGATGACTGTGACCTTCAAAATTCCGGCTGTAGACCTTGCCCATTTTAACACACCCTGCCAGACAATGTTGGAATGCTGGAAGTGGTAACCATCACTTGGTGTTACTCTAGCGACAGCTTCCTGACTGTACACTTAAACAGTAGACCAGTTAGAATGACAGGCAGGTAACCAATGTGGCTGCAGAGGTTTGCACAAACAGCACCTGGTCTTACAGGTTCACCAAGCAAGCAGAGCTAATGAAAATTGAATGGACCTGTATGTCAAACAAATCAAACCAAGTGCCGATGATGAGCTATGGTGTGTTGCTTAAGCAGCCACCAGGATCACGAGGGTGTGAGTGCTGGAATGTTTGCCAACCATCTCACAAAAAGATGATGTTGTTCATTGGATCCTTGAGTTTCAACAGAGTTACACTACATGTTACATGACATTATAATTCTTGTGTGCTCAGAATTAACCTGATTTTAGTAAAGTGGGACTTCTGAAATTGATGAGTGTTGTAATGTTGTCTTGTCTTAAACAGAGGTTGCTCTCCAAATGAAGGATTCATCTAACAAGTGGCTTAATACTGACAAACCTTATGATTAAAATGGGTGCATCATAAACCATGTGTTACACCACAACTTTTTGCTGATTCCTCACTACATTCATCACAGCTGTAATCCATTTATATGTAGGAGTATACACGTTTCTGAGACTGACCAAAAATGCAATATGTAGAAACGAAAAAATACATGCACACAACATCAGCACACACTGACAGTTAATAACTGAATGACCATATTTCATACTCACGTTGATCAGTGTTTGGTAGAGACAGTAAAAGCCTAGGTACCAAATGAATCTGCCATTGACGAATGGTGGAACAAACCAGAGGCAGAAATAGGCAACCACCAAAAAGGGAGTGCAACCCACCATCCTGCGGTGAAAAGATCAGATGTTGTACCGTCAAAGCAGTGGAGACAGTCAGTGTTTTTGCAGGTTGAGTCTGACAGATTATGGACAGGCTAAGGTGACTTGTGAATCTTTATCTCTCTGCAACTATGAATGAATTGTGGTCTGGCTGGACAAATGTACAGGGGCCAGGGCACCTGTCTGCATTGCTTACAAGCCCATGTAACACGTACCTGGGAATAAAGGCATTCTGCTTTGTTGCGCTTTTTTCTTGCCTAAGTGTGATATGTTTGTCATGAATAATTCATAAATAAACAACCAGCACAAATCATTACACTTCAATGGAACAATAAATCAATAAAGTACCTACCTACCTACCTACTGAAAATGGGAACACCTGAAAATTTACAGCTTCAATCACTTATCTGTGGAAAATGATTTATTATCCATGCTTCACTTATTTTTTAAGTTTCATTATGACTGCTTTTTAACTTTATCCTCATGTTTTACTGCCAGTAAAATAGTGTCGTTGTCTCCTCAAAAACATTAAATCTGACTTTCAATTAAGTATAGCAATTTTTTTGTTGTTGCTTGTGGAAATGACGGTTACAAAAATGGCTAAATAAATAAATAAGTAAATAAAAAAATAAAAAAATAAATACATACATACATACAAAAAAAATAAATAAAAAAGACCAGGATTCCGTGCCCGCCTACTTAGTCGCTGCTGAGTGGCTGTCGATGGAACAGCGTTTGTTGCCTCACTTTGATATCAGCATTATCGCACTTGGAGGACACATTAGAAAAATGCTGCAGTATTTTGAATATTGCCAAAATATTTTTGTCTTTACCTCAACTGGATAAAAGATAACCAGTATGAAGATCATAGGAGTCTGTGCTATGAGGGCAAAAACTGTTGGCACAGTTCCTACAAAAACTGTTAGCACAGTTTTTGTAGGAACAGCAGGACACGTTTAGTTTACAGCCTCAACTGCATGTTGTAGGGGCTTGACTTTTTTTTTTTCATTCTTTTCCCCTTGCTGACTTTGGGGAATTAAGAGATGACTAATTGATTTTGTTTTCAGTCCAAAATGTATTTTGTTTTCCGTCGTTTGACCTCTTTTAAATACAATTTAAAATTTGAGGATAACAATGATCTTGTCACCAATGCCCCCGCTAATTTTTCATGGTTCTGAGCATACACACAAACTCCCAGCGCAGCCTTTACTCCACCTCTCATCACTTCGCCGCACCGTTAGCGATCCCCTAACCTGCAAACCTACGACACGTATACATTGATGACGTTGATTGGCCGCATAGGTGAAAAGATGAGAACCACACTGAAGTGTCATGTATTCATTTTCTTTATAGTTCAGGTTTGATTTTATTTTATAAAATCTTTTAAGCGCCCCATTTAATTGCTGCGTGCTAGAATAGTGTGAACAGTGCGAAATTGCGCATGCGCACTGATTAGAAGGAACATTGCGCGTAACATGATGATAATGTTTAATGCTTTGTTATTCAACATATGCGTCGCCCCCAAACTTTTTTATTTTTTGTATCCAATAGCAACAATTTTCCATGTAGCAATCCTTTGACTCAACCCACTATAGTTTTTAATACACAAAGAAATACAAAACATCATATATATGGTGTTATCTTCATTTCAGATTTGAGCACCTGCAATTTGGGGTTTTTGGCCACAGATTGGCCATTTTCCTACAAACTGATTCAAATAGTTGGGGATCACATATTCCATGTGTAGTCACGTAGTCATTGTCTCTCAACAAAAGATTGTTTTCTCAAGATCATCAAAATAGCGGATCATGATCATCGCAAAATAACAAACACGGTGGTGAACACAAGAGATATTACAAGCCAGATAACTGAGTTAAAAACAACACAGGGAGAGAAGAACAAATTGCTCTGAGTGTTGGTGTACACGTCACAGCTGGTTAACAAACTTCCTAATGAATGGAAAGGGGATTCTTTCCAACAATGCAAAACAGACTGAGTAACACAGGCGGCTGTGGCTCATTTTGTCAGAGACTTGGGAGGCCAGACTGGTGGCTACCAGTACTTCCCCACTGCACTGCTGAGATGCCCTTGTGCATTGCACCTAACCCAGACCAGTTCGAGGAGCAACATGTGCAAAATTACATGCAGCCTCCACACGTTGGAATCCCTCCCCCATTGCTTGTCATAGTTGCAGTGAAATGGTTGAACAAATGGATGCCATCACATGTCTATTTGAAAATAACACCAGTGTGAATTAGTGCAATTCCTCAATGGAAGATTGATAAAGAGTGTTTTGTCTTCCTTTCTGTCATCTCTCTCTCAATACAAATAAAGCACACAAGCATGCTGAAGACCTGCATACACTATACCTCATACACAATCCACATGCAACCAACATACTCGAATGGAGAATTCCAGAGAAACTGAAAGCTGCTGGCATCTGCATGCTCCTCAGTATGCTAGCACAGGACTTGTTTCCACAGAAATGGAATTTAAGAAAAGAAAAAAGGGGATACTTTATTCACCCCCCCAAGGAGATCATCATAAAATTTACACTGCCAAATAACCCAATACATACATCGAATGACATATACACAAAATACACACAAGAACAATCATTGATCATAGAAACCAAGTAATGTCGTAGGCTGGGGATTACACAGATTAGGGGAGGCACAAGGGCACCCCGAGCCGGTTGGGGTTAAATACCTTGCTAGGAGGCACTTTGGCAGTGGTTAGGGGGAAAACTGGAATACCACCAGCCACCAATATGACTTTTACACCCTTTAGTCTAACTCAGAAGTTGAACCAGCCATCCTCTCGCGCCCAGACAAAGTCCCTCCAGAGTGACCCACAGCCTCCCTAATTACACCATACAGATAGACTCACATTTATACAAATTAAAAAGAGAAATACCGCAAATGCACATAAATTTGCAGACACAAGAATTAAGTCATTAAGTCTATTGCAAGGGCAAATAATACTGATTCTACCTTGACAAAAAAACAACAACTTACAATCCAGTTTTACAGATGAATTAAATAACAAGTTGCTTCCTAGAGCATTTTTCAATTTTTTTTATTCTTCTTGTTCTCCTTAGACACCTGGTTGCCTTTTTTCCCACAATTGCTCTAAGGTCTGACTTTCATTCAGTTGTGGCAACTAAGCAAACCTCTTACATATGTGCACCTATGACAGCAAAAGCTTTTGCTCTGCACTGTTTTGACTTCACTTGTTTGTGAGTGGAAAACTGTTGAAAATCTCTCTTTCTAGAAATACAAATACTGTACTGACATACAATACAACAGTTAACTTCTAAGATTTCTGTGCATCTCTCTGTTTACGGGCCAGATGACATTTCAAATGCAACATCAGAATATGGTGTTGTTGTACATATGGTAGTTTTACTTGGCTTTAGACTTTTAAATTGCACATCTCCCCAGTCTTGATAAAACTGTGCAATGTATCGCCACAGCGATAAAACAATGAAAGTGTCAATGGATGAACCATCTCTGGCCCATTATCTGTCCTGCAACCCAGTGGTCCCCAACCCCCGGGCCGGGTCAGTAGGTACCGGGCCGCAGGGACGTAGACAAAATTGAAGCTATTCTAAACAAAATTTCATTTTGAAAGAGAACCGGATCCTCTTCGTCTCATCTGTCCACAGATCATTTTCTGTGAGAACATGCACCTTGGACGGCTAATTCTGCCATGCTGCACTACTTTTCAGCGGGAGAATCACACACACACCTTGCGCCGTTACCGGGGGAACAACAGCGACAGCCTACGTCCTTTCCGCTAAGTATTCAAAACACTCGGCCGGTCTGTGAGAATATCCTCTAATATGGAACCGGGCCGTGGCGCAATGAAGGTTGGGGACCGCTGCTGTAACCCATGATGCATGCATGCAAGCAAGTATTAGGGAAAATGGTATAATTAATGACCTACATTTATTCAATAATTCACTTTCTAAACCCGCTTAGTCCTACTTTGTAACATTGATGAATACAATAATACAATACAATACAATTTAATTTGTATAGCGCCAAATCATAACAGGAGTTATCTCAAGGCGCTTTACAGGATGGAGCAGGTAGTGCTCCTCAGGTCATGTCATGAATGCCCAGAATACAAACAGCAAGGACAAATTTACCTTCCGCTTTTATCTGTTTTTGCTGTGGCCCGCAAACTTACCAGGGCATGAGTCTTCCAATCTTGGTCCATCTGCTCTTTGTGATGAAAACCCCCACAATTGGGTCAGTCAACGCACCCCAAGCTTTTCCAATGAAGAGGACCATGGATGCTTGGACTGCATCAATCTATAGATCAGAGTCAGACTACACTATAAGCAGACTATATTACAACCATCAACATACATAAAAAACTCAAAATGGCTGTAATTTCTGTCACTGTACCTGCGCCACATCGAGCAAGTAGATCTGCAGGAAGAACGCTGTGGCACTCGCTGCCACTTCCTTTGGAGCCCCGCCAATGGCAAAACAGACTTTGCTGCCTACAGACAACCTCTTCCCCAGGTCAGTCTGCACAGACAACATGGAGACAGAAAATAGGTAGGTAGATACTCTATTAATCCTGAGGGAAATTCAAGAAAATAAAACATTACTGTTATATCAGAACCTGTCAGCTTAAAAGCAAACTCTCTTCTTTACATGTCTCTTAACTGCTGATTACATTCCAGAGTCAACTGGGAGTCTTAACTTCCAGATGGGCAACTTCTTTAAAATTTATGATCCAATTTCATCCACCCCTTCCACAGCTTTGACAGGTACAATACGATTAAACCTACATCAAACAGCTAGTATTTAGTATGACATCCATACGCTTTGCACAAGATAACAATGTTGTTTTACATTGTATACACACAATACACTTTGATGTGAACATACTGTATTTTCTTTCTCTCACTTTGACACATTGCATTACATCTCTGACACTGTTATATTTTAATTGCTATCTCATGTCCACCACATTTGCTGTTTTTTTTTTATCTTTTTCTTCTTTCCAGGCACAGTCTAGAGGAATCTTTTGCTGTTGCAATCATTAATAGCAAAGAGCGATGTAATAGCCGTATAGGTACAATTCCACCATTCCTGAAGTATTGATTTTATATAGGCTACAATATTTTTGAAATTCTGAGAAACGCTGTGGCGCACAAAACAGTCTCTAAAATGTGACAGCAAGTTCATTATTTCATTTTACACAATTGCACATTAGTTTTTTTATTCCATAAAATTGCACATTAGTTTTTGTATTTCATAAAACAGAAAACTCCAATTTTCTTTATTGGGAAACATTTTTGGGGGGTTTCTAAGTCCAAACACTTTATGTTTAAAAGCGATTACGTATTTCTGAAATTGGTTATTAATGCATCAACTCGATAGGTATTTGCAAATTTGTAGAGACCATAACATGCAATTCATTTTAAACATTTGTGATTACAATATTTAAAACTTGAACGAGGTAAGAAGCAGAAAGTTTTGTTTGTGAGAGGCCAGTAGATTACCAGTAGTTGCTTAGACTTATCAGCCAGTGAGATATGTGAGGATTTTGACAGATTAGGGTGATTGACATCATGTGAAGGTGCCCTTTGGTGAATATCAACATACAGTAAATGAATCATTCAGATGGAATTATTTGACATGCCAATCATCGACATCAACAAAGAAATTTGCATAGCCGTCCAAAAATGTTGCCACAAATCTCACAACATTTTGGGGCTAACTTCCCCAGTTGTTTGAACCATGATATGCAACAAGCCAAAGACACACAACAAGGTTTTTGCAACAGGCTTCACTTATTGGGGACAGGTGGCATAGTTGTTTGACACCCAAAAAAAATCTGCTGGGCTGGTGACCCACTTCACACTTTCCAAGTCAGTTCAGCTAAAGCAGACTGACATGTACTGTATGCTGAGTGGACTGCCAGCAGCCCCAGTGTAATATATAATTTGCCAGATAGATTATGTATGTATGTGTGTGTATGTGTGTGTATGTGTGTGTGTGTGTGTGTGTGTGTGTGTGTGTGTGTGTGTGTGTGCAAAAAATGTTGTCCCTCACCCCTCCTGGGGTGGTTTTCACCTCAAGTTTGGGTCCTCTACCAGAGGCCTGGGAGTTTGAGGGTTCTGCGCAGGATCTTAGCTGTCCCTAGGACTGCGCTCTTCTGGACAGAAGTGTCGGATGTTGTTCCTGGGATCTGCGGGAGCCACTCTCCCAGTTTGGGGGTCACTGCCCCGAGTGCTACTACAACCACGGGGACTACGCTAGCCTTTACCTTCCACATTCTCTCCAGCTGCTCTTTCAACCCTTGGTATTTCTCAATCTTTTCAAGCTCCTTCTTTCTGATGTTGGCATCTGCCGGTATTGCCACATCTATCACCACTGCTCTGTTGTGCTCTTTGTCCACCACCACAATGTCCGGTTGGTTAGCCAGGACCTGTTTGTCAGTCTGGATGCTGAAGTCCCACACAGGTTCTTATTGATCTTATACAGTTCCAGACATTCCAGTATCCATGTGTGTGGCATTGAGTCGTAGGCTTTCTTGTAGTCGATCCAGGCAGTGCGCAGGTTGGTCTGTCTGTTCTTACAGTCTCGGGCAACTGTTCTATCGACCAGCAGTTGGTGCTTGGCTCCCCTGGTGTTGTTGCCAATCCTTTTCTGTGCTGCATTCATGTACTGAGGCACATGCCTACTCATCTTATCCGCAATGATGCCTGAGAGGGTCTTCCAAGTTGTGGAGAGACAGGTTGAATGGGATGACAGTTGGATGGGATGGGTCCCTTTTGAGGGTCTTTCAGGATTAAGACTGTCCTGCCTTGGGTCAGCCACTCTGAGCTCCCTCAGCAGCTGGCTCATTTGTGCGAGACGTTCATGGAGTGCAGTCAGCTTTTTCAGCCAGTACGTATGGATCATATCGGGGCCTGGTGCTGTCCAGCTTTTCATCTTAGATACTCTTTCTTGAATGTCCGCCATTGAGATGGTTACTGGTTCTTGTTCTGGCTGGTTGCTGTGGTCAGATCTTAGATCTGCTAGCCATTGGGCATTGGAGTTGTGTGATGACTCCCTTTCCCATATTTCTTTCCAGTATTTCTCCGTTTCATATCTTGGTGGGTCTGGCCTGTTGGCATTTCCCTGCCACTGAGCGTACACCTTGGCTGGATCAGACGAGAACACCCTGTTTATTCTCCTCGCCTCTGCCTCATTAGTGTATCTCTTCAACCGGGTGGCCAGAGCTCTCTCTGTTTGGCAGATGGAGGAAAATATATACCTATGTTTTGAATTTGAAAAAAAAACACGTTATTTTTCCAGTTAAGAAGGGTTCGGTCAATGTCCATATGAAACAGATGGGGTTCAGTACCTCCAACAAGGTTAAGAACCACTGCTTTAGACGGAAGGAGGAAGCCACGGTATCATGAGAAAGTCATGGATACACTTCCTAAATCCACACACACAATCAAACCTTCTTCTAAGGCGACAGTGATAACCACTACACCACGGCGTAAGCCTTTGTCATCAGCCATATCAGATGTATTTGGGTGGAAGAAACTCATGAAAATACAAACAAACTTAATCAGAAAAAAGCAAGTTCGATCACAACAAAAGTCCGGAATGAACTGTATGTCCCAGTCAGGATTTTTCGATTATGGCCTCCCATGTTGCATCTTCCTGTCTGGCCCCCTCATTGGCTGTTTCTCCATTTTGCTTGTCTGTTACTCTTATCCCTCATCTTTTAGCTCCAAGTATATGTAGTTATTCTTCTGTCCTCATCATCCTTATATTGTTGATACTCATTGTGCATTTTTTATGCATTTCTGTGATTCTCCTTGGGCATGTCTTGCATCCTAGTGTGCCATGTTGTGGAGTACTCCTTATTGTTATGTGTGCCAAAGTGTCATGTAATTATGTAGAGTGTAGTGTATGTGCACATTACCCAATTTCATTTTACATTTAAGTTTCTTGTCAGACTGGGTTCTTCCACTGTTACCAGACTTACTCTAGTTAAGTTGAAAGAATCTAAGTATGCAGCTGTGAGCAGTTGTGACATAGACTTGATTGTGTTATAATGGCAGAGCCTGGTCAAAACTCATGAATACAGTTTTTGCTGTAATGCCTGAGGCACTTCAGTGGAGGCATTTCATACTGTATGTACCGAGCAAAAATTTGCAATCAGGCAAAGCAGATAAACACACTCATCTATATTTGGTGAGATTGCTCCATTTCCCTGTCAATTCTTTCGTGTCACACTTAATGCTGAAATGTACATATTGCTATACAAAAGAAATCCTTCATTTTTAGATATTTGCACTGTCTGTGAGGCTTGTGACGGCCTCTTGCCCAGCACGGCCTACCTGTGTGTATGTGTGCGTGTTTGTGTCCTTCGTTGCAGGCAGCTGCTGGGTGGAGACCTCGTCTCTTGATGGGGAACACCTGACGATGCTCCTAAACACTTAATAGGTCCAGTTTCATTGCCTCTTCAGCGGGCTGCGGCTGTAGCTCACCCATAGCTACCTGACAGCACCACGTTTGTTTTTTGTTTTGCTTTGGCCTGGTTTAGTTCGGCTTGGTTTCGTTCGTGGTTATCTTGAGTATCTTATATTCAAAAATTGTTAAATTACTCAGTTGCGCTGCACCGATCCTCATTTTTGTCACGGCCTGTGAGCCAGGTCATGACAGGCTGTTAACACCAGACGTATTGAATTGGCGGCCTTCGGGCTGAATCTGGCCCTCCCCACTGAAGATTCCTTACGAAGGACTGTTTGCGGACCTGCATGCTACCAACTCTTTGCAGAAGACGCCTCATGGAAGTGTGGCCCACACCTCTCCCCGCCTCATGTGTGTGACCCATAAACTGCCTGTGATTTCAATGTTCGGCCCACTTGATAGACAATATGAAAAGACCTCAACTACACCATTTCAAGACAGCTTGCACTGTATATTAAATGTACAAGATAATAAAACTTAAAATCATTGCAAATTTGTCTAATATTTGCATTTCACTGAAAAATAGATAAATTTCTCTACCCCAACCTTCCCATGCTGACCACAGTAGTTGTAACACTGAACCCTCATCAGCAGTCTTTAGTGGAGATGGAATGTCTATTTTATCTTGTGATTCCTTTGAAAGGTTTTGGTGCATTTTTCCTTGTCTTAACAGAGAGTTCAGATATGGCTTGGAAACTGTGTGGGCCTGGAATGCCCATTGTAGTTCATGATACTGTGCCACACAAATAAAGATGTTTGACTGTTAGATGTCATAAGGTGAGATCCTGAGTTCAGGCGCGTAGTTATCATCCACAATACAGGTAGAGATCAGCATTTTGACGTTTTGATGAGCAAACGTGTTTACTTGTCCATCTTGGATCATTTGCAGTGAGCACATCTGATTGTAAGTGATTACTGAATGAAAGATGAAATGTGAATGCAGTCTTATCACTGATGAAATATTATTTGCATAGATATCTGTTTCTATCTGTCACACCGCTTCTGTTTTTCCATGCGTCTTTTTTGAATATGCAGCACTATCCTCTATCCTCTGGGTTTAAAACAGCCCTTATGCACCTCATCTGTGCAGCAAGGAGAATCATAGAGGTTTGAATTAACACTTCTGCGACTGTCTCGTGTCCAGGTGCAAGCATTCCATTCTCTGCTCCAGATTCCTACACTGGGTTGCACGATACTGCTCTCATCTCACTGCCAGTGCAGGAGGAACAATGAATGAGGGACTTCTCACTCAATAATGAATAACAGACAAGGTTTGGCAAGGTTATCAGAATGAGCAGAATTAATACAGTGCTGTGCCATATGTCATCACAGCTCTTCCATTTTCCAGTCATTATGACACCATTTTGAATATGTTGTTTCTGTCTTGCATGATAAGATGAAATTGATTTTGTATAATAAATTGGAGAGAGGATGAAATCAATTGAGATGTCTGAATAAAAGCGGGGGAGGTCTCCTGAGGTTTGTAGCCATACTGAGGAGAGACATGAGGGTGGTCTATGTTTGCGTTGGGCATTTGAAGGATAGGAGGGGATTAAAACAGCTTACTGTCCCTGCATGATTTTCTAAGTGACTCACCTTTCTCCTGATCTAAAACTTGTTTGATGACTCGCAAGTGATGGCAAGTGCTAATATGCATGTAAACAACACCTTGGTTAAATGTAGTGTTGACAAAATTGTGTAATCCTTACAGAGCCAATAATGCCTTTCACATTTATCGTAAACAATGCGACACCACGATCATGTGTGCGTGCTTCCGTGAGAGCCCCGATCTCATGAATGACATTTGAGGATGGGCCTATTACTACGGGCCGTACATTGGCCACACACTAATTCCCTTCCTGCGTTGCGTTCAGCCTCCTGTGAGTGCAGCTGATATGCATGCTGGTCACATGACTTAACTGCGTATTGAAAGACGACCGGGGAGCCAGTGGAGTTTCGCATTGGTTGTGACGTCAGAGTGCGGGTGCGTGCGTATGTGTGTGTGAGCGCGTGTATGCGCGCCCCCGTATGCGTGTGTGAGTAAGCCTCATTCACCGGGCACTGTAGTCGCAGTGTCTGTACAGCACCACTTTGAATGGACCCGAGATTCCCAGCCACGTAATACGCAGAGCTGAGAGAAGATGTCCTGCTGAAACCGAAGGGTAGGCCTGGGGAAGTCGGGCGGACATCCCTTCTTTCCTCCCAACTGCATACCTAGGGGACGCTTGACACTTTCCTCGACGAAAAGACAGAGACGGTTAACGAGACTGACAAGAAGAAAGAGAGAGGACGCCGACTCCCGCATTCAAAGCAGATAGGCAGCTTTTCCGGATTTCTCCCTCTGTAGTAGATGACAGTCGTCGTGCATAGATGTGATCTCCGGGAACAAGGCCGTGCGCTGACCTCAGACTAGTTAGCTAAAGGAGCTAACTAGTCGGCTTTGCACCTGCTAGCCACCATCCTTGCGTCTCGACGCAGTGGTCACTATTAACTTCCAAATCCAAGTGTTATATATTTATGTATGTGCATATTTTGTGCAAATAACAAATTGTTTCCGTTATACGAAACATGCCATAGTGGTAAACGGCCAGATAAGCTAGCTAAAAGGTTTAATTCAGCTGTCCTCATTCATTATGGGAGCTGACCTTTGATTGCGTTTGTTGCTGTTTTATCATCTTTGCAAGAGCTGTTGATCTTAATTAGTTTTCAGCAGTTAAGCGCAAAGGGGTCTTCCTCTGCTGTATGTGATCATTCGTTTATTTTATGTCCGCCCTGGTCTGATCACCGGGAAACAAAGGGAATCAACTCTGAAGCTCATTACTCGTTTTTTTTTATCAAGAGAACCGACAAGCCGACTTTTCTCGGCGATAATCCGACACAAACTCCAAGCGATTATTTGATAAAACAGCCAAACCTTTAAATGTACTGAAAACTCGCTGCACTCGTGGACGTCTTGTGAAATCGTTGGACTGAGTTTGCAACCCCGTGGTTCCCAAAGGAGCACGTCGACAACGAAGAGGAGGAGGAAGGCCCGGCTTTGTGAAGCGATCAAAACATTCCTCATGAACATACAGAGGTCAAATCCAATTAACATTTCACGTTATGGAAGATCGCGACACAAATCCCATGATTTCGAAGAATTGTCTTGCTTGAGGACTACAGAGTCGCATCAGAGTTTCAGCCCCAATCTTGGGTCGCCCAGTCCACCGGAGACCCCGGACTCTTCGTACTGTATCTCCCGCATCGGGGACTACCTATTGTTGGAGCCTCTGGAGGGCGACCACGTCTTCAGAGCAGCCCACCTTCACAGTGGGGAAGAGCTCGTATGTAAGGTTAGTAAGCAACAACCGACTTCACACAGCACTTATACGGATACAATGCCAAAAAAAGTCCCACTCCAGCATTTAAGTAGGTAAATCATAACTGCTGGGCAATTTTTTTTGTAAATGGAACTTGCATCGGCACCTTTGCACATATCGCAGCACGAGTGGTTATTGCCATATTCCACACAGTTCTGACTCCAGGGTGTTAACTGTACAGGAAAAACTTGTATGGGCATTGCGGCAAGTCTAGCTTTATCTCTTTAGTGATTGCTGGCTTTGCGAACAAAGAGGAGGCTGCCTGAGCCTAATGGAAAAAGTGAATGGTGTGAGTTGTGCGGTGTGGATTGCATGTGGTAACGTTAACAGGAGAGTGAGTAACAACACCAACACTCCTGTGTTATCATCATCATCTTCCCTCGACATCTCCTCATCCGAATCTAATGTTATTATGAAATTCCACTGAAGGATCTTGATTAATTGCATGTAGAATCTCTCAGTACCTCATGTTTGCCAGACAAACTCGGTCAGTGTAACAGCTGCAGAACTGCTGCAACTATGAGTAATAAATAAGGGTGTCAAAAAGACAGAAGTAAACCTAACAGAAAGATTAAGTATTCATTTTGCTCTGTCTTGACTAGCGTAATTGGACTAGATGACCAATTACGCCATAAAACTGTAAGACTGTTCCTGAGAGATTTTTGACCTATTCTGATGGATTGATACCTTTGGAATACAGTACAACAAATAATGAGGGGTGTGAAAGACGGTCTCAATAAAACATTCAATTGAGCAAAGCAGAACAAAAGAATAGTGCTGCAGCACTGGCCAACATACAACCGGAATTCAATTGCCACACAAAAGCTAACTTATGTGTGTGTATGTATTTATTTGATGAAATTTGTAAATGTTCCATTAATACTGCATACAATAATACAATACAATACAATTTAATTTGTATAGCACCAAATCATAATAGGAGTTATCTCAAGGCGCTTTACAGGATGGAGCAGGTAGTGCTCCTCAGGCTACAGGTGGGCAGTCAACTGCCCTGACCGCTCGGGTTGGGAGAGAGAGGGAAGGAGGGAGAGGTAGAGAGGCAGAGAGAGACAGACACAGGTGTAGGGATGCACAGCAGTAGTAGGAGCAGGACCCAGATGTTCGCAGGTCCATCATCACTGGTGGTGTTCTACTTGCCAGCTACGGGATAATAGAGCATAAGACAACACTTTGGGGAAGAAGCCCAGTTAGTAACATGCATTTACCAGACAAGGATGCAGGAAAGGGTGGATGGGTGCAAGTGAGGCGAAGAGGGAGAGGAGATTGAAGATGAGGAAGAGAGGGAGAGGAGGACTCAGTGTGTCATCTGTTTCTAGTCGCATAGTTTTGTCGAATTATAGGCTTTATCGAAAAGGAAAGTTTTAAGCCCACTCTTAAAAGCAGTGAGGGTATCCGCCCCCCGGACTGAAGCAGGAAGATGGTTCCACAGGACAGGAGCCTGATAGCTAAAGGCCCTGCCCCCTATTCTATTCTTGCTGATTTTGGGGATCACTAATAACCCGGCGCTTTCGGAGCGAAGAGCTCTGGTTG
>OMPJ01043991.1:0-21332 GCA_900312935.1 Carapus acus
CACACACACACACACAAGGGATTACAGAGAAAGTGAAATGTATGTAAACACAAAGGTAGAGGTAGATTTGAAGACACAAAACATATTTACAAGAAGACACATGCACACACCAGCACACATTTGCACGTCCGCACCAGTCTTTTTCACACAACACACATCTCTTGCGGGCCATCAAAAATACCACGGGGGCCAGACTAGGCCAGTGGGGCGCCAGTTGAGTAGGTCTGGTTAGGTTGTTAGACAAATGTTCATTATACCCAAAGCCCAACAGGTTTCATGAAAACTGGATCGACAACACAACCCTGTCAAAAACATGAACTTAATAATGTATTCACGAAACACATTCCAAAAGGCAATAAGGGCAGACAAAATATCGATAAGCGAGACAAAAGAAAGTTTGGGTTGTGGAAGAGGGACAAAGGAAGGGAAAAATGAGGAGGAAAATAGATTGTGATTTCTGGAAATGTAGAGAAAACACTGACAGCATCATAAATGTTTTATGTATGAACCTCACAATGTATTTGGGTGAGAGCACTTGGTCACTCCCCCTCTACTCTTTCACAGATTAGTTAGTGGCCCTGTGTCTTCCTGTTCTGCCTGTCAGGACGAGGAAAAAGCCTCTGGAGCATCCTCATGAAAAAAGAAAAAGCATCTCCTCCCCCCTGCTACGTCTTATGACAGGCCTGACAAAATAACCATCCCTCTCATTACGCTATATGCAAACAATGATGAAGCGGATGGCACCCAGACGTCATGTAAGACAACCAAGGAAAGGACCTTTGACGTGTCGACACCAGTGGATAATAAAGTGCCTTGCCACGCGACAAATGATACTGCACTTAATTTGCTGTGCAATGTTCCTGTAATTAGGTGAATTTGGCTCGGGCAGGGGGGAGCGACAGCTAGATCAAGGTCTTGATGAATTAGGGGTGCACTGTCAAGATCAAATCACATTAATCAAGGTGGCCAAGTCTGCAGACAGGCAGCCCCCTTCCTCCACTTTCCCAGTCGGTGTGATGAATAGCCCTGCTTCTGCTAGGCGCGAAGTATGCATCACCATCAAATCTTTGAATCTAAATGTAAGAGTACTATTTGGAGTATTCTACAGACTTATTTTGTCCCAATGCCAGATATTCGTATGTGTGTGTGTTTGTGTGTTTCACCAACTTTACCACTGCAGTAAAGCCTCTAAAAAACCTGCTCCAGTTCTAAACAATTTTAGGACAGAAAGCCACATTTTTTACCTTGCATTGTGTTTATGTCAAGTTGAGCTGCATTGTAACAAACATCTACTGTTTTTCATGATGTAAAGCCAGAAAATAAATGGCCCTGTGTCTTGCATTGAACCCCACAGACCGTCCAACCTCCAAGCCGCTGACCATACTGTGGCACTTTAATCACCTAGCTTGCTCGGGGGTAACATGGACTGCATCACACAGATTAGCTCCACAACAAGCCATTAGTGAATACAAAAACCTGTCGGGTGGGAAAAGCTGTATGTATTATGTCAGCTGTGATGAATCCAAGTCTGCAGATCAAAGCTAATGGACCCATAGACACACTGAAAGCACTAGCCGGGCATAATTGCATCATTACGACACGAAAATAAAACAACTCCCACAAATACAGGCAGATGTTTTTTTTATGGTATTTGTTTTTTGCAAAAAAAAAAAAAAAAAAAAAAAATAGAAAAGAAAAAAAGGTTCACCCAGGTAGCTAAACTAGTTATTATGAGTTCATTAGAGCTCAGCTGATTCCCACAGGTCCTCACTGGTATGAGGATTTGAAAGTCAAGTCAAAAAGAGCAGAGATGACTAGAAAGAAATGATAGGAAAAAGGGAAAAAAGGTCATACACACCTGAATTAGTTGTGTAAGACCCCCATCTTTTGAAAGAAAAGGAAGGACATCTGTTGAAAAAGAGGTAGGATGGGGGAAAGGTGGAGTACTGATGAAAAATGAAAGTATTTGGGCATTAACAGGCGTAAAAGCAAAAAACAAAGAGAATGGAAAGACAGAGGAAAGGAGAACAGAAAAGAGTGGGGGTGTTGGCTTAAAAAAAAGAATTAGGTTAGGAACGATGCAAGAAAGTTGGATGAAAAGAGAGGGGGACTTCAAGGTGAAGAAATAAGAACCTGAATGAAGAAAGACACTAAACAACAAATTATAGTCGAGGAGATGAAATGATGAAATGAAAAAAGGGGAGAGTGGAGGGAGTAGCATTTGCCTTTATCGCTTGCATCCACAAAACCTGGGGATTTTCGACTTTGTTCTCACGTTATGCTGCTTGCACTTGAAACCTTCCAGTGACACACTTATTATTCATTTTGGAGATAGTAGAACCTTGTGTTCCTTTGATATTGATCTTGCCAAATGTTCCATTCTGGTCATCACATTGACACAAAGAGATGGGTAGAATATCAGCGACATTCGGAAAGTGAAGGGGAAGTGAGTTAAGATACAGTGAATTTTCCTTCTAGTGCAATTGATAAGGATTGTAACATAACAGACAAGTAGGTGTGTGCGTGTGTGTGTGCGTGTGTGCATGCATGCGTGTGTGCGTGCGTTTGAATGTGTGCGTGTCCGTGTCCGTGTGCGTGTGTGTGTATGTGTGTAAGGGAGTGTTCCTGGGAGAACTTACCCCTGCATGGCATGGAGTGCGTGCGGCCCATACTGGTATCTTCCATCGTGGCGAGGCATGTCAACTGGGAAAGGTGGGTGGAGGCTGGGAAATACCTGGTGGGGGGCTGCTAAAGCACAGAATAGTACACAAAGAGAGAGAAATTGGCAAGAGAGATACAGAAAACGGGCAAAATAGAAAGGATAAACTTTAAAAGGCTCTCTTTAAATGAAATGGACTGGAGCCCATGCTGACATTTTAGAGTAAAACATTGGCATGATTGTACTGCCAAAGTGGGATTAATAAATAATCAAAGTGCTCAGAAGAAATCCAACATCTCCAACATAAAAGATGTCCAGCTGGGCATTTGACAAAAGCCTGCAGCTTCACTTTGAACTACAAGAGGTGATGGTGCAACTGATGCAAAAGCATTGGCATGGGAAAAGCCACGAACCATGATGAAGCAGGTCCATATCCAAACTGAGGCGTTTTGTAATATCATTGAGTTGTGCCCTTGTCAATGATTTGTAAGCGATTAAAAACAACATTTCATGAGTCTTTTGTCATAGGACTGATTGTCCAAATATGACAGCATGCATTCTGGTAAGCACTTTCAGACAAACAGACAAGGATACACAAGACTTTCGCTTGTTACCCACACACACAGACTTTTTCACAGACACACAAGACTTTCACAGTGATAATACCATGTCTCAAATTCTGGGTTCCTTCACTGTGATTGCAGTTTGATACTAATACATTGAAGTAACGCACACACTTTTCACAGTAAGCTAGTAATGTCATCATTTCAAGTTTCCACAGAACCTGTGTCTATGAAGAAAACATCCGTCTCATATCATATAAAATTCATTTCTCTTGGCAGATTGTAAGAAAAATACATGCACAAAATAAGTTTTGGATGTAGGTAGATGCTTTGATTGGGAATTTGCTTGTGATGAAATACATGAGTTCATGAGGTTTTTGTTTTAGGACATACAACATTTTTTCATGTCAAAATGAACTATCAGAAGCAATGGGGCCCCATCCTTTTAATCACTCTGAATTTTCACAATCACATTATCTGATTTACTGATTTATGCATCATATCAAACAGAGCGAAGAATGCTTTCATGATGAGCAGAGAAACCATTTTTTGTTTCTGGACATAGGTGTACAGAACAGATCAAATGATAAAGTACTCCTTCACGTCCCAATTCAAACGTTGTAATCTGGATTTCTTTCCTTTAGGGCTTAGTATTTCTTAATGATGCCTTCCATTTTGCACAAGGTCCCCATTTTCCTTCAGTATGTTAGTGTTGGATTAGAAGAGATTTATCCCAAACATCAGGAGTAATTAAGTACTACCATGCCATAAACTGGCAAAACACGCTGGATGCAAAGAAGCAAGCAAGTAAAGAAGCACGTAAAAAGTTGACAAGTCTCTTTCCTTCAGTCTTGTGGCTCATTTGTATGTTTTTGTATTATGTCCTGACTTACTGCTGCCCTTCAAAAAAGTGAGACAGACAACAAATTTGGACTGTATTTCTTCTGGTGTCCAGACACACAAATGTCACTACCATACTGGGTAGACCAGAGATTGTGTGGAGAGAGGCGGAGGACCATAGATCATTCTCTGCTCTGTGCTGGGTAGCAGGCAGGGACGCAAGGCCTCTGGTGGGGTTCCCCAATCACCCAGAGGGTCTGTAAGTGTGAGGGAGTCAGCACTCTTAGTCCATCCCTCTCACTCTGTACTCTGACAGCCCATCTGAATCCATCAAAATGACACTGCATGAGTTGGTCTGCTAACAGGCAGGGAGACTCTGCAAGATGTAGATTGTCTCAGGTCACACTCTTTTTCTCAGGGCTGGCTCAGAATAGGAAGAATAGGGATGGGAGGTGGAAAAGGAGAGGGAAAAGGAGGAGCTGTTGGTTTTGAAAGAGAGAAAGACAGAAAGATAGAAAGAAAAAAAAAGGACGAATGAACCAACCAACGGACAAAAGATACACTTCGTTAATCCCCTGAAGAGGAAGTTACATAGTGTGATACATTACGGAACATTCCTCTTATTTGAGTGGATTATCTGCTAAAAATGTCTGGGGTTCCTGCAACGCTATCCAGACTTGACTTGTCTGAGGTCCTCTTCATACTTCTCAGTGGTTATTATGGAGACTGCTGAACATGTGTTTTGAAAGATCCGACACACAGAGAGACACGGAGAGAGAGAGAGAGAGAGGGAGAGAGAGAGAGAGAGAGAGAGAGAGAGAGAGAGAGATGGAGGAACAGAGAGATGGGCAGCTACAAGGAGACAGGGCTAAGTTAATGTAGAGAGACATTAAGCAAGACAGGGGCGGTGCAAGAGACACAGAGACCAAGGGCTAAGACACAGATGGAGACAAAAACAGAGAACTAAAGAGAGATGAGAAATGATAGAGCAACAGATACTGTAATGAAACAGGAAGAGAGTGAAACTGTTAAGGACAAAAAAGGGGAAAGACTATGTAGGAGTGGGGGAGACACAAACAGCCGGAGAGACAGGGAGCAGAGAGGAATGAAAGAGAGGAATGGAGAATGTAGAGGGGAAGAACTGGATGGAGAAAAAGAGAGACACACTGGGATGGTGACAGTAAGACAGGGAGACAGAGAGATATTTGCCTGGGTGGATATCTGTTTTTAGCATTGACGTGTTGTTTTATGTTGAAACAATCTGAAATGTAAATCCTGCCAGGAATACATGACTTGGGGACTGGGAGGATGGGTGCCCAGGAGCCATTCAGCTCCGGGGCCCATTGGTGCTGTGGCCGTGGGGATTGACCGCACAGCCTTATTCCATCACACTGGCAGCTCCATTGTTCTGCCATCATTGGAGGAACAAAAGACGAGAACTCGAGAGAGTTCAAGAGTCATATTTACCTGATTCACACTGTCCAAATCCCCCCTGGTCCACCCAGGCACGCTTGCAGCCTCAGCCAGTGCCACCGGGACCCCGCTTACACCTCTGCCATCTATTAGTCTATACTCTGATAGCATTTGTTTTGCCGTCTAACGCAGCCGTGCAGCCACCCAACTGCACTTCTTCATTGTCAGCTCCCCCACCGCCCCTTCAGGACACGCAGCACAACCTGTGTGTGTTTTTTTTCTATGTTAACCTCAAGTTTTATTGTACACTAAAATTAGCCTCAAAAATTGCTCATGAGGCAAATGGAGGCAGAGCTGCAGCAGGAAGTTCAAGGAAAGAGCTGACGTGTGTGTGTAAATGTGTGTGCTTGGTGTAAAAAAGCAGTCCTCTAGCTCTACCTGGGTTTGTTCTGCATGGATGTTTTGGAAAATGATGTCATGACCTATTGTGATTCTGTGATGATCTGCTCATCAATTGTGTTCTGATCTGTGAGGCTGATGTGCTGCTGTAATGCTCTGTTTGCTTGTTTTGTAGCTTTCGTGGTTAATTTTTTTGATGATGGCATTTGCATTGTTGAAGTGTTAATTGCAAATTCAGTCTGTGTCTCTAAAAAGATCCTGCAAATTTACAGTACTTCTCTGTGGTCTAGAGAGGTGAAGCCATCAGTGGGATGATGCTATGACAACCAACAACTTTCTCCAACTTAAAGATGAAAAACAAAAACTGTCAAGAAAATATGTCAAGTGTTTCCATCGTGCTCCCATGCCATGCCTATGGGCACATGTACGCCGACAAGACCGCTTAAGGTATCCGCTGGGCATGCTCTGAAATGTGAGGAACACTTCCCATTGAGCAGTCTCTTCACATACTACGATTATTACAATCATTTTTTGTCATTTTCATTTATATTTTATCACTAAAACAGTGTTGCAGTATAATTCCAAAAATCTTTTATAATTTGGCCGTGAGTGCGACTTAAACTGGAACTTACATGTGAAATTTTTAAAATATATATTTAACGTGTTTGTTTTTGTTACACTGATAACTGTGCAAAGGCACTCTACGCTGTGATAGTATCTACCATTCCTGTACCACAAAAATTTTCAACATTATGGTATTTTTTGGCAATAACGGTAATTTAAGGGCAACATCCTCCTCTGTGCAGAAGAGGAAGCTTAATCTGATTGGCGGAGTTGCTCAGAAGCAACATTGAGGATGAAGAATTCGATGGATTTAGTCATTTGGAGTGACATCAAGGGTTTGCTAAACTTGTTGGCTTGTTTTTCTTTTATGTTTTAGTTATCTCATTAATTGTTACGTTAATATACCAGATACACATTGAGTTCCTTGTCTATGCTTCGTGTAGCTGAATGAGCATCAATCTGTTACAATGGTGTGCTGTACACCTACTCAGTCCGTTTTTCTTTATTCGGTTGTTATTACTATAACTTGTCTTAAAAGATGAAATGTTCTGTTCTTGATCCCAGATTTATTAAAATAAATTTCCCCAAAAATTGACTTAAAATGGAACTTGAATATGTTTTGTCTTCATTATTATGCATTTTCGTGGGGCAGGTGCGACTTTTACTCCAGAGGACTTACAGTCCAGAAAATGTGGTAAGTGATCCATGCACTTTTGTTATTCATTTGAATTTGAATCAAACATACTCTATTAGCCCTTCATACTACTAAGTGCCCATGAAGAAGTAGCCCTCAATCTCAAAAAGGTTGGTGACCTCTGTTCTACAGATACTTTGCCCACTGGCTGACCCTTGGGCACAGATGGCAAACCAGTGAGAGACCAAGAGCAACATATTTTGCTGTGTTACCACAGAGAGCCAAATCACTTAGGCAAACATAAATATCAACCCATCCCTTCAACACACACACACACACACACACACACACACACATGAACACACACACACACAGACACATACATACACCCGCACACACACACACAAACACACACACACACACGTGCGCGCACTCACAGCTGCTCAGCGAGATTTATTGTAAATGTCATACACCAACATGATAAACACAGAAATTGACTTGCACAGTACTAAGACCACAATGAAGTCAGTTTCAATGATGAGTATTATGTGCATTGTCTCACACTAAAAGCAATTCTTTCGCATGGGTGTCAGTAAGGGCAGATTAATGCTTTGATTTCACGTGTTTGAGGGTAGAAAACACAGACTCGCAGACGTATGTTGACCCAAACATTTTTCCACTGGCACACTCTAAGGTCGCTTCCCCTAAAGCAGGTTTCAGTTGGTCCCTCTCACTAAGATAGATCATCTGCAACTCAGTTGAAGCCTCATCTGTGAATAACAGGGCTTTCAAACAGTCCATCTTAGCATAAATAGGTCGACAAGGAACATAATTTATCGTTTTCAGGATTTCAAGTTCAAAAGCATCCCAGAGGCATTTCAACAAACTCCCCTTCATTGCATGGCTCCAACTTCCAAGCTTGTTGATAAAATGCAAGCCTTACAGTCACTGAGTGATTTATATATTTTTGGGAAAATTGTATCTGACTGACTTTTTAAAATGACCAAGTTGTGCTTGCAAAGTTTGGTCCATGTTGGAAATTCGTGGTTGATGTTTGCATGGAGCGATCTGAAGTGGCGCTAAAGATTTGAAGCTTTGAAATAACATACAAGACAGAATGGCTTACAATTACATTCAACAAAATTTTTTTAACTCTACCTCTGTGTTCGTCATTTTTTTGTTTTGCTGTGCATTTTCCCCTGCTATTTTGAGAGTAAACTTGACACAATTTGTTTACTCATATAATCGTGCTGCTAATGGGAAACTGTGATATTTTCAACAAACGTGCATGTGCGTTTCACAAAAATTTCGTACTTAAGTCAAGCAAAGACAACATGCACATCAACACGCACACAAACTTCGATGTGAACATAAGAGCTGCATAAAACTGGGCAAAGAGCCGCACGTTCCAGAACCCAGGTGGCAATAAAACATCTTACATCAGTGATCGATAATTTTCTGTGATGTTTGGGGGGAATGTTCAACAATTCAACAATTTAAGTTACTTAAATTAACACTGTTTGCTAGTTACTTCAGAGATTAACATCTGATGAATCATTTTCAGATTTAAATGTTTGTTTATCCAAAATGCCAGATCCTCAGTTGACAAAGAAGTAAGTAGAGTGCACACCTGATGCAAGTTTTTTCCCACCAGCACTGTGTAATATGACTAGACAGGGTACTGCGGGGAATGCTGGCTCAGTGCCTCTTCCTTGAGTTTCTGTGCGATCAATGAATGTTTGTAGTTTATCCATTTTATTTATTTGGGTTTTGTTGTATCTTGTCCAGATATCTTATCTATCTTATGAAGGGGGAATGTGTTCTTCTGATCCATTCTCGTCAAGAAGGAAGTTGCTCATTAAGATGCCAAGGGAGCACATTAGTGTATCAGTGACCAGCTACACATCACTCTGGGAGGAGTGTGAAATTGAACATATAACTTTGCATTGTAATGGTGTCACCAATACATCAAAGGCCTACTGGCCACATAAATATGTACAGTAGGTTTTGCAAACTTTTGCAAAATTCACACACTTTCGCAAGAAAGACAATTGGGATAAAGTGGTAATTTCTCCACATATTCTTCCATGTTACATTTGGGCCAAAACTCTGTGTGGTAGTGGCCTTGGTGGCAAATCTCCACAGAGGGAGACTTTGTAATCTGCTTTCGTGACCAGAGCTCAGGCCACGTTTGTGCATCACTGGGTTTAAGGTGAATATAAAGCAGCGGGGATTAACAAAACAATGTGGGGCTGTGGGGCAGGGCTGACGGCCTCCTCAGCGCACCTCGCAATGGGCGGCGTGTTGTTACCATGCTGTTTGTGTAATTTAGCTACTTTAAAGACTCCGATGGTCCAAAGACTGATTACACCATCTTGTAATCACCAACCACCGACGCAAGCTTGATTTATCACCCCCTTATTTAATAGCACTGCTTAACACACAGGTTTGTCCAGTTTAAGTGATTACTTTAGTGCTAAAGTTTATTATCTTGGAGACGGGCCAGTGATAAAGACACACTGTCGAGAGCAACCATAGACAGAGCTTGCAGTGGGTGAATGAGAGCGATAATTAAAATACAATAAATTAAATTGTGTCTTCTGGGGCTGTCACCATGCTCCCCTACTAACATCCATATTACCCCGTTGGCACTCTCGCTAGGAGGGCGCCTGGGATTACACTAAGCCCCGGACTGTTCAAGCGACTGAATGGGATATTGCCTCAATGGGCCATCTGTAAATTAAACAAAGACCTAGTTTTTCTTCAAAATGAGGAATGGAGGAGAAAAAAACTGTGCCAAGAATAACACCTGAGGACAAACAAGTTGGGTTTACACATTAGCTCTGTGTGCCAAGAATATGATTTATTCAGGCAGTTTTGGTGATCAAAGGAGTAGCAGATACCACAACTGAAAAAAGACAGTTTCTGAAGGTAATCGTAAAATTATACCACTGAGACTGATCATTGGAGGTATGATTAATACAACAAAGGCTTCCACTGGAAGGCATTACTCCTCTGGGTTCACATGAACCGTATTCAATATGCAAGGAAATCTACTCAGTCTTGACACACCTCACCTTTGAATATAGACCTGCCTCTCAGACGATAGTGACCCAGAGCAAAACGGTGAAGAATAGCAAAGACAGATCAAACTGTCAACAATAGCAACATCACATGGGTTGAAATGCACATAGTTGGAGAATCTTTAGTGACGCCTGTAAAGCAGAGCTTTGTGATTCAAAAACTGCATATTAAGGTAAAACCCTTGGGCTGGCTACAATCCCTATCAACTGATTTGATTAACCAAAACCAATGTGCACATGTGCAATTCCAATAAAAACCAGACAAACAGCCATGGCAGAGGTCACAGCCATTGCCTCCCCAGTGAAGGTAAAATTGTAACACTCAAAAAGAAGATAATGGCTTGTTAGGCTGGGTATTTCTTGGAGTGTGCACAACATCTTGTTGTGATGCCTTAATGAGTGGGCGCTAGAGGCCCCAGTGGATACAGATGTTGGAGAGAGGCGAGGGGGAGAAAGGGACACAAGGGAGTGTTTGAATGATCTTCCCTCCCTTTGCTGGTATTTGATGAATGCGTCGCAGGTGGGAGAGGAAGATGTCTCTTCATGTCTCATTCCGCTCACCTCTTCCCTTCCCAACCCCAATACTCATGGCCGAGACCTGGGCCTCCAGCTGACCCAAAATAGATCAGTGTCCTGTCAGCATCAGCACTCCTCAGTCTTCCATGTCTGCACTACACACTCCAGACACGACGTGATCGACGGGACCTACTGAAACTGATTTTTCTGTCCTCACTATGTTTTTGTCAGCTTGTCTGCATGGTGGGAAGGCTTTGCCGTTTTGATCAGTTGCTGTGTCATGATGGAGGTCAGGTAGCTAAGTTTGCAATGAATTGACAGGGTTGGTTGCTCCCTCACTCTGGCACAATGGTGCCCCTTTGGATTTTGTAACTAGGGTGACGCTCTGGGATTGTCCAGAGGTTTGGTTAGTAGTTGTTGGAATATGTGGATGGGTCATTCATTCCATCACACTACATCCACACTATCACATGATTACATGCTGAGGAATGCAGCCCCCTTTTCATTTGTCACTCCATTCACTGTTGTGTTTCTTACTCTATATGCCAAGTAGAGGAAGCTTTGTGTCTTTCATGTCTATGTATGTATGTATGTATGTATGTATGTATGTATGTATGTATGTATCCATCCATCTATCCATCCATCCATCCATCTGGCCACAACTTCCACACAGAGGTCTGATTAAAAAAAAGAGAGCACAGGGAGTCAAAGGGGAACATTTATTCATACTATTCAAAAAGTCTGCTATTATCCTGATGGAGATACACACTGACAACACAAAAGAAAACTAGCAGGACTTAAATGCAGTTGATATGATAATTGCTGTTTTCTAACTTTTTGGGCCTGTCCTTTGACAACCAACTGCTGTATGGAATGCAATAACTTCCGACATTTCTCATTAGCCTAAAGCTACCATCCGTTTGCAGAAAGGTGTATCTTCTTTGCCATATCTTGGAAAAAAGAACTACACGAAAACTGATTTAATTCAAAGTGTGCAAAATGGATATTAAGACCAATTAAGCCAATAGGTCAATGAGTTCCTGCTGTGTCAATGCAATTACATCTGAAGAAACCCGGAACAACACTTGGTGTTCAAGTTATGGAGCATGTTCCGTTCTTTATGTCTCCAAATAGCACAAAACATTTAAAATGAGGCACCTTTCAACTTTGGTCCGACCATGGTATGATGAGTAAAAATTCTGTCTGTGGAGGTTCATTACTGTGATTCATCTTTTGAGTCATGTCTAATGGCTTTGTAGTAACTCATGCATGCACTTATTAAGAAACACAATGTATAAATGAGCGTTGAACCTAATATGCATATTTCTTGACCTTATTTTATTCATTGCTTGGCCTGGTTTGGTGGCTAATTAGGTCCTGCGAAAGCCACTGTTGGCGCTAAGACAAAGCATATCGTGTCAACAATAAGTCTAAAACTGGCATTAGCTTTCTGAGAAGGTTCCAGTTATTACAGACCAAAACAAGAGGGCAGCATTAAGGTGCAAAAACAGTACTTTTGCCACTTTGAAAAAAAAACATCTCTCTTATCGACAGCTGACAACTGCATCAGCTAGATCCACTGAATTTTAGGGTTACAACGATCTAAGCTTTTTGCTTGATGTAACCCATTTCCAATCGCTCCATTAAGCTCATGAAACACTTTTGTCGAGGCTTTCCTGTAGTCAGACCAAAGGAGAGGCACCACTTAGCCTTAAAAACATTACCGACTGCTAAACAACAAACACGTTCTGTGGCTGGGCCAATATTTTCTTAGAACCTCACGTCCTCGCCAGTATTTGCAGCTGTTTCCAAGTTGTATGACAGCCACTAGCAGTTTCCCTCTGCACAGCTACCAGCAATCCTAACATACTGTAAATGGCGGCTCACCCAGCTATTCTGTGTCTTTTTGAGCAACAACTACGTTTTTTGTGTACATGACATCGGCAGTTCTTTTACGATTCTTTGGGTCGCTGCAACACCCACACATTTTTACTAGTGGTGGGCGGATTTACCCAAATATCATTATTGGCAATGCCAAGTCGGGATCGGGATTGGATCGATACTACCCTGATGAAATTAATTCTTCACTTTAAGTTCCGCTCTTGTTTGCAATGCTACGGTTTCGGCAAAGCGGACACAGCCAGGTTGCCGGACTCGCTGCCTCTGTGCCAGCACAGAGCAAGCACACTTTGCTTCCCCTCTCCCCTCTTGAGTTTAGATGTTGCGCCTTCACATCATGTGACTTAAATGTACAAACAAAGAAACAAGTTGTTGGTTCAGATTCAACAGCACACACACACACAGAAAATACAACACAAGAATGGCAGAGAGGAGGAGCAGTGCCGTGTGGCTGAATTTCTACGCCTAAAACACAACAACAGCAAAACGTGGGATTGGTGAAAAGCTAGTCAGGTATAGTGGAAACACTATCAATTTGTATAAACACGCAAGAAACCATTCAAAAGAAAACATTGAGCTACAAAAACGAAGAGAGGAGGAGAGAAATCCCGGGCCCCTCTGCAAAACCCCCAGTCCAGGGGCAGAGGTCATTGGCAGAGTCCTTCCAGCATAGCAGAGAATGTCCAGGCAGGTAAGAGTGTTGAAAGTAACAAAGTGAAACTGTTGATTTATTACTTTAGCTAACTTAAAAGGTATGAATTATGCTGGGCCTTGATGTAATACATTTATCTCATAGAAATGTGTGATTTAAATGACTTTGGCACTTTTTATTTAAGAATTTCAGAAAAAAAATTGATGATGAAGCATTTTCTATTCTATTGTAAGCTTTGTTCCAATTCTGTCCTGTGTTTTAACTATTTAATGGTAAAAAAAGGAAATATCACCAAAAAGGTTATGGTTCACAGCGTGAGAAAGAGTTTTACAGTAATTTTGCACAGGTTCAGAATAAATGTCCATCAGTTGATCAAACATTTTTTTTCATAATTTTAAGAGGTTTTGGGATAATTTACAAGGTTGTATCGTATTAAAATTATCCTAAGTTATCTTAAATTAGTCATGGCCTGTCGTGGCAGCAATCCCCGAATCCGGTGGTGGACACCGGAAGTAAGGGATGCCGTCAAGCTGAAGAAGGAGGCTTACAGGGCTCATTTGACTTGCGGGTCTCCTGAGGCAGCTGACAGGTACCGGCAGGCCAAGCGTGCAGCAGCACGGGCTGTTACGGAGGCAAAAACACGGGCCTGGGATGAGTACATGGAGAGGGACTATCGGTCGGCCTCGAGAAAGTTCTGGCAAACCGTCCGGCGCCTCAGGAAGGGAAAGCAGTGCCCAACCAACACTGTTTACAGTGGAGGCGGGGAACTGCTGACCTCAACTGAGGATGTGGTCGGGCAGTGAAAGAATACTTCAAGGATCTCCTCAACCCCACTGACATGTCTTCCATAGAGGAGGTAGAGGCAGAGAACCCAGAAGTGGACTCGCTCATCACCGAAGCTGAAGTCACCGCAGGTAGTTAAGAGGCTACACGGTGGCAAGGTGCCGGGGGTGGACGAGATCCACCCCAAGTATCTCAAGTCTCTAGATGTTGCAGGGCTGTCATGGCTGACACACCTCTGCAACATCGCATGGCAGTCAGGGTGGTGGTCCCTCTGTTTAAGAAGGGGGACCGGAGGGTGGGTTACAATTTCAGACGGATTACACTCTTCAGCCTCCCCGGGAAAGTCTATGCCAGGGTGCTGGAGAGGAAAATCCCCCCAATAGTGGAACCTCAGATCCAGGAGGAACAGTGTGGGTTTCGTCCTGGCCGTAGAACACTGGACCAACTCTATACTCTCCACAGAATACTGGAGGGATCATGGGAGTTTGCCCAACCAGTCCACATGTGCTTTGTGGACTTGGAGAAGGCATTCGACCGGGTCCCTCGCGGTGCTCTGTGGGGGGTTCTCCGGGTGTATGGAGTTCATGGCCCCTTGTTACGGGCTGTGCGGTCTCTATACGACCGGAGAAGGAGCTTGGTTTGCATTGCCGGAAGTAAGTCAGACCTATTCCCAGTGCATGTTGGCCTCCGTCAGGGCTGCCCTTTGTCACCGGTCCTGTTCATCATTTATATGGACAGGATTTCTAGGTGCAGTCAGGGTCCGGAGGGGGTCCAGTTTGGGGACCACAGGATCTCATCGCTGCTTTTTGCGGACGATGTTGTCCTGTTGGCACCCTCAGACCAGGACCTCCAGCGTGCGCTGGGGCGGTTTGCAGCCGAGTGCGAGATGGCGGGGATGAAAATCTACACCTCTAAATCTGAGGCCATGGTTCTGAGGCCATGGTTCTTCCGGAAAAGGATGGTTAGCACCTTCCGGATCGGAGACGAGATCTTACCTCAAGTGGAGGAGGTTAAGTATCGTGGGGTCCTGTCCACGAGTGAGGGTAAAATAGAACGGGAGATCAATCGACGGATTGGTGCAGCGGCGGCAGTGATGCGGTCGATGTACCAGTCCGTCGTGGTAAAGAAGGAGCTGCGCCGCAGGGCAAAGCTCTCAATTTACCGGTCGATTTACGTTCCTACCCTCACCTATGGTCATGAACTTCGGGTCATGACGAAAAGGATAAGATCTCAGGTACAGGTGGCTGAAATGAGTTTCCTCCGCAGGGTGGCGGGACACACTCTACGAGATAGGGTTAGGAGTGTTACCACCCCGGAGGAGCTCAAAGTATAGCCGCTTCTCCTCCACATCGAGAGGAACCAGCTGAGGTGGTTCCGGCATCTAAACCGGATGCCTTCCTAGGAAGGTATTCCAGGCATGTCCAACTGGGAAGAGGCCGCGAGGAAGACCCAGGATGCGCTGGAGGGACTATGTCTCCCAGCTGGCCTGCAACGCCTCGGGGTCCTCCCAGATAAGCGGCAGAAAGTGGATGGATGGATGGATGGATGGATAATTGAGACAGACTACACGGAGTAATGCACACAACAAAACAGTTTCTTTCACATGCTTGTCATTTAAGATAACCTGCTACCATCAAAACTAAACAGTCAAATATGACATGAGGCAACATATATCACAACAAATGATGACAATAACACTGAACTAAACTTAAACTTAATGGAAATATTTCACAAACTCAGAGAATAAAGGCGGGATGAAAACGACCATACTGCCTTCCTTACGTACGCTCTCCACAAAATGAGTGTGAAATGGCAATTTCTTTCAGGCGGGCCATGTTCAGCCTGCAGGCCTTGTAGCGTTAACCACTGACAAATCTCTTTACAGTTAGTGGGTGTGTTCTTTTATTACCACAATTGCCACAATTGAATGTTGTTGTGGAGGAGGTGTGTCCAGAGAAGAAAGAGATCTTAAATGCTGCGAGTCTGTCAGCAAGTACCGCCACCAGATGCGTGGAAGAAATTGGAGGTAATGTATCTGCCCAGCTGCAGCAGGAGACGAAAGTTTTGGACTTTTTTTCATTAGCACTGGATGAGAGCACGGACGCTAAGGACACAGTGCAGCCTCTTGATTTTATTTGTGGAGTTAGCACAAACTTTGAGATGTGCGAGGGGCTGGCAGTCCTCCAAAGTCTCCAAAGCGTCCCTACAACCTCGTCCATCCCTAGACTGCTTCTCCCCTTTCACCCCCTCTGCATTAACCAAGATAATGTCCTAAGCTAAATCAACAACCTGTATGTTAGACGCTCTTCCAACTAGCCTGCTCAAAGAAGTCCTTCCCGCATAAGGAACATCTGTACTTATTATGATTAATATGCCTCTATTAGCTGGCTACGTACGAGTCCTTGATAGTTGCTGTAATTAAATCTCGTCTTAAATAGCCCACTCTTGATCAGTGGTTTACGCTAACTACAGACTTATTTCTAACCTTCCTTTCCTCTCGAAAGTTGTCGCTTATGCAACTACCTGCAGAACAATAATTTGTTTGAGGAATTTCAGTCAGGTATCAGAATGCAACACAGCACTGAGACGGCACTGATGAAGGTCACAAATGACTTCCTAAACGCTTCCGATAAAGGTCTCGCTTTTTGGCTTTTTCTTTGAGAACTCAGTGCCACATTCGACACCATTGACCATGAGATCCCTCTACAGAGGCTAGATGGTGTGATTGGCATCAAAGAAACTGCCTTAAGCTTGTTTAAGTCATATGTATCAGATAGACTACAGTTTGTACATGTTAACGTGTCCTCTGAGCACACTAGGGTTAGACATGGATTCCCACAGGGCTCCGTACTCTGACTGATTCTGTTCACCCTATGTATGTTTCCTCTAGGTGACATCTAGGTAGCAGAGGGTGAGACAGCTGTTATGATCCTTCATGGAATTCTTCCAGGTCAGAGCACGGTGGTCAGACTCCAGGTCGAACTCCCTCCCCAGCAGAAAGTACCTCAAACACTCCAGGGCCCATTTTATGGCCAGGCCCTCCTTCTCCACTGTGGAGTACCTGGTCTCATGGGGCAGCAGCTTGCGGCTCAGATACCGGTTGTTCTTCACCAGGATCACCTTGGGCCAGGACTGCCCCCGGTCCCACCGCCGAGGCATACGTCTGGACCAGGAACCGTTGGCTGAAGTCAGGGCTCCCCGTTGGCTGAAGTCAGGTTTTGGAGCGGGGCCTCGCAGTCGTCATTCCAAGTGACGGGGTTCATTTGGTTCCTTTGGTCCTTTGCCTTTGGACCTTTGCCTTCAGAGTTAGCGGCAATGGTGGCGAACTGTGAGACGAATCTCCAGTACCAGCCGGCCAAGCCCAAGAAGGACCTCACCTCCTTCTTCGTGCGAGGGCGTGGGCAGCCACGGATGGCCTCTGGCTTCAACCTTGTCCACTTGAGGTCGGACCTCACCTCGTCTCAGCCGGTAACCCAGGTACTTAAGTTCCTCCTTGGCCCACTGACACTTGGCAGGATTCAGAGTCAGGTCCCAGCACTCAATCTAGATGATACAGGTGCTGCTCCCAGGTGTCGCTGAAGATGACCACATCATCCAGGTAGGCAGCACTGCAGTCCTCGCACCCCTGCAGGACACGTTCCATCAGTCTGTGAAACATGGCGGGTGCCCCATGCAGGCCAAAGGGCATCACAGTGAACTGTAAGAGGCCGGCAGGGGTCTGGAAGGCAGTGTAGGGACGACTCGACGCTTCTCAAGGCACCTGCCAGTAGCCCTCGCAGAGGTCCAGGGTGGTAATGAACCTGGCCCCGGCCAATCTTCTCCAGCAGATAGTCTATCCAGGCCATTGGGTAGGTATCAAAATCCGACATGGCGTTGAGCTTCTAGGAAGTTGATGCAGATACGGAGTGAGCCATCCTTCTTCATCATGATGACTATCAGATTGCACCACTCGGACTGTGACGGCTCGATTACCCCCTGCTGCCGCATCTCCTCCACCTCCTTCATGACATCTGGTGAATGGGGCCTCAGTCTTTCAGTCGGATGACGTGCTCCACCTGGTCAGTTCTTCCTGGGATAGCTGCAAACATCTTGGAGACCTGCTGAAACACCTGGCCCAGCTGGCGGCTCTGAATGTCTGAGAGGTGGTTGAAAACGGGATTAGTAGAGTGGCTGGGGTCGATCAGGACAGACTCCTCACCCTCGCTGTCCACCTCCGTTACCACCAGAGATGCCAGAGATGCCAGTTGGAGGACAATCTGGACCACACTCTGATCACTGGAACCAGTTGGGGTTTTAAGCAGGAGGTCAAGTGGGCCCTGGACGTCCCAGCCATACAGGAGCTCAAACAGGGAGAAACCAGTGGAAGCCTGCAAGACCTCCCAGAGTGCGAACAGCAGGAAGGGCAGCCGCTGGTCCCAGTCCCGTCCGGTATCTGCAACAAACTTCTGCAGCATCCTGTTTGGGGTCTGATTATGTGGTGGAAAATAAGCACACAAACACATACACAACACGCACATTTGCGCAAGTATTGAAACAGACACAAATGTCACTGAGGCCGCTTAGGAGGGCAGGTCTTTGTTTTCTGTCCCTCAGGTCAGAATGACCTGATTAATTGACTTGGAACATGGGAGAGGAACAAGGAGGCAGAAGTCTCTAAGATAGGAGTGCCTCTCAGAATAACGGAGACAGAGATGCGTACTAGGGATGTCCGATATTGGCTTTATTGCCGATATCCGATATGCCGATATTGTCCAACTCTCAATTTACCGATACTCAATATCGATAACAGCCGATACCGATATGTGCGCCGGTAAACGCTTCTGGAGCGCATAGGCACTATTTCAGTGTAACGGAAGCATTATTGTATTTTTATCGTTTTTTATTTTATTGGTTTTAAAGCAAAAAAATCCGATACCGGTATTACATTTTTATGCTAATATCGGGCTGATAACATCGGTGGGCCGATATTATCGGACATCTCTCATGTATACCAATGGATGTTGCAACAAGTAAACATACACACATTGCAGACCGACACAGCACACACACATACACTGGGAACTGGGAGGATAAAAGATGTCGGAGACAAGAGATGATGTGTGCATTCATGGTTTGGCTGTAAGAACATATTGACGTCAATAAAACTCCCAAAGGCTGCAGTCTGGTGTCTCGTCTCTTTGTTCAACCTCTAACAATTGTCTCAAAGAGTTTGTCCATCTGTGGATGCTATGGGGCGGTCTTTATCAGGAATCAGGAATCAGGGGACTTCATCACTATGGGGGTCAGAGCAACTGGTCTGAAGTCATTAAGACTGCCGGGGGATTGTTTTTTTGGCAGATTGTGGAAGCCTTCAGACAGGGTGGGACCATGGACTGGCGCAGAGACTGGTTAAAGATCCTAAAAAAAATACAGGCAGTACTCCTCTCCTTAAGCAGCTTCCGGACCTTGCTGTTCACCCAGGGCTTCTGATTGGGGAAGACTCTGATCTGTTTTCTTACTGTGACAGTGTCTGTGCAGTGCTTGATGTAGCACAGGACACTGTCAGCAAAACCCTCCAGGTCTGGGTGTTCAAAAATGTCCAATCAGTCATCCTGAAACAGTCCTCTAGCTGCTGAGAGGTTCCCTCCGGCCAATTGCAGACTGTCCTTGTTGTAATGAACTCTGTTTTCCTAAGTGGAATGTAGATCGGGATGAGAAGTAGTGATAAGTTGTCGTACTGGCCCAGGTGAGCAAGAGGTTTTGTCCTGTAGCCCTGCTTAATGTTTGTGAAGACCTTGTCCAATGTGTTTGCTCCCCTAGTAGCACACTTAACATGTTGGTGAAACTTGGGAAGCACTGGTTTTAAGTCCACATGGTTAAAGTCCCCAGCAAAAATTTGTAAGGCGTTGGGGTGCTTGTTAAGCTGGGCGCAAATGGTGATATGTAACAGTCCGATTGCCGTGTTTGCGTTAGCGTCTGGTGCTATGTAAACAGCAGTGATCATGACCACGTTAAACTCTCTGGGGAGGTAAATGGGTCGGTATTTAACAGTCACATACTCCAAATCCGGGGAACAGTGACTGTCTACAGTCACTGTGTTGGTACACCAGCTGTTGTTGATGTAAACACACAGGCCGCCTCCTTTGGTCTTACCAGAGTCGCCGGTCCTATCGTGGCGCTGTGTCGCATAGCCCGTTAGCTCGATAGCTGAGTCCGGTATTGATGAGTTTAGCCAGGATTTTTGATGGTGTTATCAGTTGCTACCTGAAGTCTAAATTCATCGATCTTGTTGACGAGGGATATGGCATTAGAAAGGAAGATACTGGGAAGCAGTGGTTGAAAGGGCTGCCTCCTTAGCCTCGCTTGTACGCCGGCTCTGCAGCCCCACTTTTGCTTCCCGTCTCTTCGCCGTCTCCGTCGCCTACCCGTGGGGATGACGATCCACGGGTATGTTGTGGGTGCGGAGAAAGTCAGCTGAAACACTTCCCTCGCTGCGGAGACCGATATTAAGAAGACCTTGCCAGCCGTAGATGTTATTGGCCCGGCAAGATGTGAGAGTAGAAAGAAGAAGGTGTATTAACCAAATAAAGCACCGGAATGAAGAGCACCAAGCCGCAACGTCCATGCGTGCCGCCATCTTGCTCTCGATGCCCGACTGATGACGGAGGAGCTGCATTCCGGTCTGTGATTATCTCATCTGGAACACTAACCCTGGAAAACAGTTGGACAAGACAAAGCAGCACAGCAGGGGCACTGACCATGCACAGTGGGAAGGCCTCGGGGAACCACGTGGCGTAATCACAGACCACGAGAATGTACTGGTGTCCCCTACTGCTCCGCACCAGCGGGCCAACAATGTCCATGGCTATACGCCTACATTTTTGATCTCTCTGATGCAGCTCCCTGTGTTTTTTGAGAATAATTATCCATCCATCCATCCATCCATCCATCCATCCATCTTCTGCCGCTTATCCGGGGCCGGGTTGCGGGGGCAGCAGTCTCAGAAGGGAAGCCCAGACTTCCCTCTCCCCAGACACCTCCTCTAGCTCCTCTGGGAGGACCCCGAGGTGTTCCCGGGCCAGCTGGGAGACATAGTCCCTCCAGCGCGTCCTGGGTCTTCCCCGCGGCCTCTTCCCAGTTGGACATGCCCGGAATACCTCCTTAGGGAGGCGTCCGGGAGGCATCCGGTTTAGATGCCCGAACCACCTCAGCTGGCTCCTCTCGATGTGGAGGAGAAGCGGCTCTACTCTGAGCTCCTCCCGGGTGGCAGAACTCCTCACCCTATCTCGGAGAGTGCGTCCCTGGACCCCTCCCAGGACCCTGACTGCGGCCGCCTGTACCCGAGATT
>OMPJ01043993.1:0-13251 GCA_900312935.1 Carapus acus
TTTGAAGTGTTGCACGAAACATAGCCGACCTCAGTAAAACAATGACGACATACCACCTTCGTTTTATCCACTTGTTTTTTTCCGTCGCAGGTTTTCACTGGGAAACCAAAGTGCTCCCAAACGGGTGATCTTAACGGCAGGGGAGGATTTTCTAGCTCCGGTTGGTCGCTAGCTTCAGCCATAATGTGCAAATTAAATCAGATAGTTAATTTTACAACAGACGCGTGGACCTCGCAATACTGTTTTGAAGAGTGCAGGAAAGGCTCGACTGATTGGTTCGCCGTGCAACGTCACCTCCACACGGTCACAAGAGCACGAATCAGGAAAGAGTTTCTTACTAAATAATGAATATTAAGTAGCCACATGTGACAGGTACAGAACAGGCGCAGCGCGTCTCTAGGTCTGTGATTGCTGCATATAAAAACAAATAAACGGACTGTATTCGTTCGGTACAGCACTGTGCCGTACCGAAGGTCTTTTCGGTACGGTTCGGTACAAATACAGTGCACCGTTACAGGCTTATGCCCGAGCCACCACAATTGGCTCCTCTTGATATGGAGGAGGAGTGGCTCTATTTTGAGCTTCTAGCTGGTAACAGAACGCCTCACCCCATCTCGTAGAGTGCGTCCCACCTCCCTGTGGAGGAAACTCATCACGGGCGCTTGTATCCGGCATATTGTCCTTTCGGTCATGACACAAAGTTCCGAAGAGAAATATTGTTAGCAGAGCAGTTTCCAAAGTTGCCTGCCGATTTGGTACAGCCTTTGTCTAAGAATGACACAAACTTCATTGTGAACAAACAGAATGTGTCTTGCCACTTCAAATCTAACTGACTTTGAGATGCACCAGAGAATTACCCATGTGGTTAATTAAGTTAATTAATGAACTGCATGAATGAGCCCTCCCACCAACAGCCAATGACAAAGACGGAGACAGCAAAAACAGATGTATTAAGTGAAACTCAGTGGAAATGTTGAATTCAGCAATTGTACAAAAATGTGAAAGAAAATGTGTTCACAAAGAGTAAAAGATTTGATTTGTTACAGATTGCTACAGATTTGTTGATCAGTAAAAATCGGATAATTCATTTAAATATGTCAGTTGATTGTTTCTTAGATTACATCAACGATCATTTGTGTGACATGAAAACCTACATGGGGGAGAGTTGATTTAATAGAGAAATGATATATGCTATATGGTTACTGCGAAGAGGACATGATTTGCAGATGTTTGAGTTGACCATTCAGTCTGAAGGAAGTTATTCATAAAACTGTGTGATTTGCGACTTAAAATCATGTGCCACACATGTGCTCATTGAGACAAAACTATTGATGGAAAATAATAATAAATGTGTCGAGTAAGGATTCCTTAACATTAATATATACTGTATATACTGTATATTGACAAGCACGCACGCATGCAGGCGCGCGTGCACACACACACACACACACTACCCTTTTGCACGACTACTTTGTTCGACTACAACCTGCCTTTTGATGAAGAGTCTACTTCTCTTTCTCTGGGCCTATAGATATGATACAAAATTGAAAGAAATAATGTAAAATGTTGCTGCAATATGAATTCATTCGACTCACTTGAGTAATAACTTGGTCATAGCCGCCCCAGTTTCCGGCGTTGACGTTTGACTCCTTGTCGGCCGGTCCGCAGTTGTAAACAGACGGGAAAAGACGTTGAGGAAACTGTCCATCCATTTAGTTTGTCCGTCGCTTTCTTTCAAACTTGCCAACGTTGTCCATGCTCAGTTACGCGAACAAATAACTCCCTCTGTGCCCATACAAACGGGGAACTGACGATGAGGTCAGGTAGCTTTCACAGGGAGTCCAGATTTAGAACAGTTGTCGCCAAAATGGAGAATATGTGGTAATCTTGACATCAAAGACGTTGGAGCTGTGACACACGCCGTCACGACGAATCCCACTCACATGCGTTCAGGATACCATCTTCTTCTTTCTATATTAGGCGGCATGAAACGCTGTGACCACAGTACATCACTGCCGCCATCTGGCCGACTGTAACATAATCGCTGACTCCTCCGTAAGAAAAATAGCGATTGGCTGTTTTACATTTCAAAGCCAAAACTTTATTCAACGTACTGATATTTCCGTTTGTCCAAAATAGATATTTCACACACAACAAGACATAGGGGTACCGATTTACGTCACACTTCCGTTCCCATTACGTGACGGAACCGAATTTCGACGGAAGCAGGAATTTACTTTGGCATTGGCCTATGCTTGGCATAGGGCTGGGCGATTTGGCCTTAAAAAAAATATCAGATTTTTTAATGAAAAATTTGATTTTCGATTTGATTTTCGATTTTTTTTCAATGCACTTTAAAACAACTGCAGACATCTGACATATTGTCAAAGTGCATCTTTATTGCTGTGCTTGTCCTCAGAGTTAAAATGCATATAAACAATCCAAAATAAGAAGAAATTGAGGCTCTGTCATTCAGCAATTTCAAGCTTTTACCCAGGTTTAAGTTTTCAAAAGTGCAACAGTACCTTAAATGATCTGATTAAGGAACAGATAACATGTCCGTGGTGGCAGAGTAAAACGCTACCTCCTCCAGCTCAGCGCGGATCTTTTGCCGAGTGGCAGTGTACAGGTGAGGCAGCGCTGTAGCGCTATAGTGCTGCCTCACCTGTTTACGTATACGTTGGCGAAATACTTGCGACTGGGTACAATGTACCTTGTATCTAAAACTTTCAACAAGTGACTAAAGCCTCGCTTTTCAACAGAATAAACTGGGAACATGTCTGTCTCAATATAAGACTCAATATAAGACGTGATGGCCTCTGTAGTCGCTTTCCAACGCGCTCCATTGTTATCATAAGGCACACAGTTTGTAAAGCTCTCAGGAAGTGTCATTTGCTTTTTAACCGGAGTGCTAGAGCTGCCGTCTTCGTTTCATAGCTGGTTACACTTCTCCCATTCTCCGGAATGTTTATGCTTCAGGTGCTGGAACAAATTAGTTGTACTGCTGCTTCCGGTAGCAACAGCCTTTAAACATATCTTACAGTTAGGCTTCGTCTGTTGTTCGTCTGATGCATCAAAACCGAACCAGTTCCAAATGATGGAATTAGTTGTGCCTTTCTGGTGGGGCAATGCCTGTGTGGGAAGGTCAACCAATCAATATCTAGAACGGAGATAGATGACATTTCAACTGATTGTGGGAACTTGTTTGCATCAGCACGAGTGGCAGACATTTGATCCATGACAATCCTGTTTCACTCATACATATCACAAGCTTGTTTTTCAGTATGCCATTTTTTCGCTCAACTGCTCTGTGTGACTGTGGGTGATAACTATAGTGTTTGCAGATGTAAATGTCAAGCTGTCAAGCATCCAGTGATAATTCTGTTTGCAAAATGTGAATTGTCATTTTCACCAGAGGCCAAGAGCGGCTCTAATTGAATGTTCCTCCTCCTTACCCCGCCCTGTCACGTCCCTTATTCAACATCCCATCAGCTGGCCTCTTGAGCAATCAGCTGGGTACTTAACCTGTCTCTGAGCTCAAGTTTCCAGATTGTCTTGTGTTCATCTCATGACTGTTCAGCATTTTTCTCAGCTCCAGTTTTCTTGGTTATGACTTTTCACCAGGATGAAATCCAGATTTTTCCTGGTCTCAAGGGGAACACATTCGCCAGGTTAAGTTGGTACTATAGTGACTATGGGACAGTTCCTTGTAAGTCAAGGCAGAAAGACGTGAGTTTCACACCTCTCTGATTTGCTATTGGAGAACATCCTTCGACCGCGTAGCATGGAGATGGATCCTGCCAAGATCCCCGCTGTGAAGCCATGGCCGGTGGACAAAAAACAACTCAGTTTCTTTGGATTTGCACATTCATACAGGAGATTTATTCAGGACTACTATCAGATCGCATCTCCGCTCACTTCCCTCATGTCCACTAAGCAAGAGTTTCTTTGAAGTCAGGAAGCGGGCAATGCATTCGAACTGGTGAGGGACCGTTTCACCATTGTTGGAATAGGCCTCTTTACATATGTATTGATTTATTGCTCATCCACATTGTCACGTTTTCTTACATATGTATTCCTATATTACTCATACACATTATTGAGCTTCCTTTACATTTGTAGCCATTTATTGACCATTCATGTTATTCACACACCTTCATCTGTGTTGCTATTCACATACATCATCTGTGTTTCTCGTGGGACACTTGGGGAGTTTTTCACGTTCTGTGGTTAACAGTCTGTACCTTATCATACGAGGAGTTCTCATGCTCTGTGCCAACTACCTTACCTGGAGTGCACCTTGTGAGAGACAACCAGTGTGAGAGACGTTTTGTCTGAAATGTGTTTTGTCTAGCCACCTGCTTGCCATCCTAATAAAAAAGCTATGCAAGGGGGAGCACGCCAAAGAGAGTTTGACAGAGACCTTTCGCGCTCTTTGTCTGCTCATCCTCTACATGAAGCAAAAGGAATATTTTGCCTGCGGTCTGATTCCTCCGAACCAGAGGCACATGACCCCAATAACCGCTGCTCCTGTTTTGGTCATGCCTGACCCAGAGAAACAGTTAATTGTCGAAGAGGACGCCTCGGATGCGGGGGTATGGGCCGTTCTCCAAGAGGGACCACAGAGTGCACTCTTGTGCTTTTTTTCCCCCGTTGGTTATCGTCGGCTGAGATGAACTATGACATTGGGAACCAGAAATTGTCGGCAGTCAAGTTGGCTCTTAAAGAGCGGACACCCTGGCTGGAAGGAGCTAAAGAGCCATTCATGGTCAGGACCAATCATAAGTACTTGTGCAAACAAATGGTCATTGTTTTTTGCTCGGTCTAGGTGCTGTGGGCCCATTCATTCGGGCTGTTTTGCCATCCTGCAGCTCAACGCACATTCGCAGTGACATTCCAGCGGCTCTGGTGACCCTCTCTGTGATGGGATGTAAGCATAAACAGTATGTGGCTGCCTGCTGTTCCATTGCCTTCCCTGCCTTCTGCCAATGAGACAGCCCGTCTAGTTATCCATCATGTTTTTAGGCTCCATGGGCTTCCTGTCAATGTGGTGTCCAACTGGTGGCCTCAATTCTCTTCTCCCTTTTGGAGAGACTTCTGTGGACAGCTGTGGGCCACAGTCAGTCATCAGGATTTCATTCGCAATGTAACGGCCAGACAGGATGAATGAAGGCCCTACAGTATCTCTGATCCTTTAACCCTTCCACCTGGTCCACCCAGTTGGATTGGGCAGAATATGCCAACAACAACCTGGCCCCCTTGTCCACCGATTATTCGCCTTTTCACTGTGCTCATGGTTTCCATCCTCCTCTGTTTCAGGTTCAAGAGAGAGAGGTTTCCTCTCTGTCAGTGGGGATGATCATCAACCCAGCAGCAGTTTGGCTAAGATTTCCATGAGCCATGAGAATTCACATGATGTTCCATCGGATTAAACCGGTGGCCAATAGTCCTTTGGTCCCACAACCTGCGGCTCTATCCCCTCCTTGGATTGTTGATGATGTCGAGGCTTATATGGTGAACTGACTGATCTGCTCATGACGGCACGGCAGAGGAGTCCAGTATCTGGAGGGCTATGGCCCAGTAGAGAGGTTGTAGGTTCCTGCCCGGCATATTCTGGATCCCAAACCCCTCTCCAGGTTTCATGTTGAGAACTAGTAGCAGCCTCGGGTGGAGCAAGAACCCCAGAGGTCAGGAGGAGAAGGGTATAGACAAGGTCCAAGAATTCTAGGGGAACAGGTGAACAAAAGACTGCCTCGTCTTGGAACTTGTCAGCTCCACCCTCTCAGACGGCGGGTACCTCTCGTTCCCATGTCTCCCCGCAAACTTGGACTCTGCCTGATACTTAAGATGGCAGAGTGCCTCCTTTGGCAGTGGAGGAGGCAGCAGCTGATCCAGATTGCCTGGAGCGGGTAAAGCCGACAAAGCAGTGCAAAAATTTGTTTAGCCTTTCCTTGGGGCATTTGCCATAGCGTATGTAGAGTTTTTAACTCTCAGCTCGAAGATAATTTTCTACCACTAACTACTAACTAACTATTAATTAGTGATGGTTCTGCCCTCCTCTGCTGCTTTTGCTCTGTCTTGCTCAGTGTGTCAAACGTTAAGCCACTCCCCCGCCTCCTTTAACAAAAATTTTACGTGTAACAAATGTAGTTTATTTGTAGTGTTAAGAGACGAGGTTAAGTGAGCTAGAGACTCAGCTCTGCGCAACCAACAGTTAACCGTCAGATAGTATGGTAAACTTGCCCGCTCCCGTAGCAGCTGATGCGGTTCGTTTTAATCTCGCTGCTGTTACACCCCCTGTTGCTCTGGCAGCTCCTGAGCAGTTGGCAAGACAAGCCAGCTGGGTGACTGTCCAAAATAAGCGTAGATCTAAACTGAACCCCATGGCTCACCGAACAATGTACGTTTCCAATTGATTTTTGCCTATCAGCGACACGCCCCTTGATAAACCAACTCAGTTAATCAAACCAAATGTTATTGTAGGCAGCTCCATAGTGAGAAACATGGAAGTACCAACACCAGGGACCATAGTCCAAATGTATTTCTAGGGCCATTGAATGGCCTAGCGACATTGAATGGTATTCAAAACTACTAGCAAAGGACAAGGGAGAATTTGATAAAATTAGTATCCACGTCAGTGATAATAACCAACTGCGCCAGTCAGAGGTCACAAAAATCAAAATTGAGTCAGTATGTAGATATTCAAAACAATGTCAGATAAGTCATTTCCTCTGGGCCTGTACCAAATGTATCCAGTGACGTTATGTTCAGCCGCATGTCGTTACTGGCTGTCGACATGGTGCGCACTTAATGATGTAGGCTTCATTGACAATTGGCACACTATCTGGGGAGGACCTGGTCCGATTAGGAGAGACAGCCAGAGCTGCCTACTACTCCTCACTAATCGAGGAAAATAAAAATAGCCAAGGTTCCTTTTCAGCACCTTGACAAAACTGACTCGGAGTCGTGAATCTACCGATCAATGTATCCCTGCTGATCTTACAAAATTTCTGATGACAAAATTCTAACAACTAATAATGTCAAATTCTAACAATAACAAACAAAATAGATGCTCTGACACAGCTGCGAACGATCTGCCACAGGTCCCACGGTCCCTTCATCATTGCCCGTTCCTGGACTGCTTCTCCCCAATTAACCTCCCCACATTAAGCAAGACAATCTCAGCTAAGTCAACAAACTGCATGTTAGACACTGTTCCAACTAGCCTGCTCAGAAGTCCTTCCCTTAATAAACAAAAAATTTCAAAAAAACCCCACAAAAATAAATAAATAAATACAGTGATACCTCAGGATATGAAATTAATTTGTTCCGGAGTAGCCATTCCTTCGTATTTTGAGTCAAGTTTTATATGTAAAATAGTTCATTCGTGCCAAGCTCTCCGAAAAAAATCCCACTTTAGATTAATAATAACGGTAAAACTAGACTGATATTCATTTCTGGAAATATGGAAATATGGAAAACTAAACCTTTAATACCTGTAAATGAAGTGGATATTAGTGCGTCAAAACGAACTGGCCAAATGATGCCGGCAGGTACACAGTGTGAGAGATGCAGACCAATGGCAGAGCAGGATCTAATGGAGGCGACTCACATCAGAGGAGATAACCAATGGGAGAGCAGGATCTTGTGCCGCATTCGAGGCTGGTCGTAACTGGTAACTTTTGAGTGTGAGATTCACGAGTCACAACTTCAAACCATTCCAGGCACCACTGTCTGCTGTTGGTTAATCATTTTTGAGTACAAAAAATACAATGCGTGATGTCGAACGCGGAAGTTGGAGTACTTGAGCACAATCGAGTTCAAAGTCGTGAGTTCACTGGTTCTTGGATTCGCATTGTGAGTAATTTTTTGTATGATGAGTCGGAAAATTCTTCGAATGCTGTTTCGTCAAATGAATTTTTTGTATGGTGGAGCTTTCGTATCTCGGATCTCCAGTGTACATACATACATACATACATACATGCATACATACATACATACATACATACATACTGTACATACGTACATACATGAAATGTGGTACCACTTCATTTTTTCTGGGTTGCAACCTTCAGTCTCCTTTTGGTGTTAGGTTTTAGTCAGTTATTGGTGCATCTTGCTCAAAAACAAAAAAACGACCTGGGTCTTAGGTGGAAAAACGTAGCAAACTAATTAATAAGGTTGCTCTCACATGGATTTCCTTTTGGTTTTTTGTCCCTACCGCCCTCCTGATATGGCAGACATCCTCGAAGTCCAGACACACAAAGGCGTCCACAGCAACTCAGTACTGGGCCACGATGGGGCAGCTCCTCACGTGGCACGGGCAAATTGTCCCTCAAAAAAAAAAAATGTCTGCACACAAGTATGCAGATCATTAAAGTTCCACCCTTCTTAACTATCTTTTTCTCTTATGTCCTTGGAGTTTAAATATAAAATAAATTTGCATTTCTAACCAGCTAGCCCTTACATGAATCAACCAACTCTCTTCTTTTTTAAACGAAAAGAAAATAATGCATCTAATTCAACATGTACATAGCAGCTTTCAACATGAACCTCAAGCTTTAATATGACAAACATACAGGACTCTGTATGCACTGAAGCCAAATGAAGCCGGCCACGAGAAAAACCTGAGGACACCAACCATCTGGCTAAACTTAAAGAATTTAAAAATCAAGGAGCGATCTTCGATCAAGAGTTGTCACTGAATGCCCACATTATACAAATGTCAAGAATCACCTTCTTTCACTCACATAAATATTAATAATTATTCAATCTTTATTGTAATATGCACAGTATATAGAAACAAGTTTCCCTGCACAATGAGATTCTTATTTGCCACCCTGCACGTAGAGAACAAGCACAGGGCTAGCAAACACGTCGCCTCAAGGGGCGCCATGCAGGTAGGCGTGTCGGCATTACTGTGACGTGTCTCCCACGTCACCGTCAATGGTCATAACCACTGCACTATCCAGCTGCCAAATAGCTGCCATAAAATCGTTAAGGTTAGGCAGCAGCGTCTGCACTTTCTGAGAGTGCTAAAGAGAGACAACATCTGCAAGAGGCTGCTCATGACCTTCTACCAGTCCAGTATCGAAAGAATCCTGGTGTACTGCATCACGGTGCGGTTCTCCTCCTGCACGGAGGCGGAACACAAGATGCTCTACAGGGTGATCAAGACGGCGCAGAGGATCATCGGCTGCCCCCTCCACTCTCTGACAGACTCTTACACAGACCGCTGCCTCAGAAGAGCTGCCTGCCTGCCCACCACCTCTTTGACCTTCTTCCCTCTAGCAGACGCTACCGAGCCATCAAGACCAGGACTGCCAGACACAGGAGCTACTTCCTCCCCAAAGCCATCACTGCGGTGAACTTGAGTGAACGCACAAGTCACCTCATCCGCAGGCAGAGAGCCTGAGGACACACACCCGGGACAATGCACAAGTCACTTGACCCCCCATGCTGCATACACACCCCAATGCACAAGACACTTTACCCCTCATGCAGTATACACACCACAACACACGAGACATTTAACCACCCAAGCTGCACACACACCTGAGTACAGATGCACAGGACACTTTACACCCCATGCTGCACACATCCCGAGTACAACTGCACAAGAAACTGATCACTTTAAGTTAATTCTGAACTGGAGCTGCGCCTCAATTTCGTTGTGCCTTGATTCTTTTGTTGTGCTGCACAATGACAATAAAAGTATTCTATTCTATTCTAACATATTGAGAAACGTGGGGATGGAGAGGGGCATACCTCACTCTATCGCAAGATGAGATATACTTCTCTTGCCCTTTGTGGGAGGACAGCTTTACCTCTCTTTGTTGTGAGAGATACTTTCTAGCTTCTTTCCAGGAGGCTCTGCTCAGCTCCTTAAGCAATTTTTGGACTTTTTGGACTCTTGCCCGAGCTTGATCTTAGAAGTCTCTGTTGGACCCTGGAGCTGGACCCTGGATGCTTGTGATACCTGCATGGTATACCAACAACACAACCACAGCAACAATACCATATGATAGCATCCTCCCGCACACACTAAGCCACTTCTTCGCTCACTTCAACCGGCACAGCATGGCAGACACTGTTCCTGCTCCACCTTCGGACGATGACCTGCCACACCTCTAGCCACAGCAGGTCAGAGTCATGCTGAATAAGGTCAATGCGAGGAATGCACCCGGGACAGATGGCATCAGGATTGGAGACCGCACCTCCTCCACAATCACACTGAACACTGGTACTCCACAGGGGGTGTGTTCTCAGCCCCCTCCTCTACACCCTCTTCGCACACGGCTGCTCCTCCATTCACCTCACAAACACCATCATCAAGTTCGCCGACAACACTACCATTTAAGACTAATTAAGAGCAACGACGAGTCAGCCTACAGGGAGGAGGTTAAGCACTTGACTGACTGGTGCCTAGAAAATAACCTGGATCTCAACACATCCAATTCCAAAGAACTTATTGCGGACTGCGGGAAATCAAAGTCCATGCTCCCCTCCTTCTCCGTTAGAGGAGAGGAGGTGGTAAGAGTGGAGAGATTCAAGTTCCTGGGAGTTCACATATCAGCCGACCTGACCTGAACCACCCATACATCTGCCCAGCTGAGGAAGGCCCATCAGAGACTTTCCTCTTGTCCGCAAGCTCAGACAGTCTCACCTCCCATGGCCCCCCTGCTGGTCAGCGTGTACTGGTTGTCCATAGATTCCAGCCTGACAGACTGCTGCGCTGCCAAGGACCAAGAGGACCTGCAGCGTGTGGTGAGGACGGCGGAGAAGATCATACGGCCCCCCCCTCAGAGACAACTTCACTGACTGACTCTGAAAGAAAGCCAGAACACACGGAGGCAAACAATCAGTTCACGGGCCCAACGCTCTGTGAGCGCTCTGTGTGTCCCCCCTCATTTTATCGCCACTTCTTCATCACTGTGATTACATTGTTTTCTCATGATTCGTCAGAAAAAAATATTGTGTTTTCAAAGTGTCTGGAACTTTAAGTTTTGGAGCATCTTGACCCAAGAGTATCTGGTACCTTGTGTAGGTGTACTGGTGATTTGCATGGTTGATAAAGGCAACGTGTGCGTCAGTGATTAGGTTTCTCACACTATATGACAGTCATGGAAAATCACTCGATAATATACATAAAGAATAGAACTTTTCTAACAAAGGATTGTTCTTATTGTTATGCTTAAACTGCGCACTTGCACAATGGCACACTGCTCGCACATCCTCAGCGCACAAGAATATCTATGCAGCACATAAAATGAACATAAACTGTAAATCAGTTAGACCAATAACATTTTTTTCTGTACCGTTTTATAATCTGACACAGTGAGTGGGTGTCCAGCCAATGATACAATGCAGTTCACTTTCGCTATGATGTCAATCATCACATACTATTGTGTGTACGCGCTTTGACCATATGCGCCATGGCACCATGCAGGTTAGCTTGTGCGGCGGAGTTAAGAGACACAAATGCCAACCCCTTATTTTGGGGAAGAAAATGGGCAGTGAGACATCCACTCACCAAGCCAAAGTAAAAAATAAATGCTTTTTTTAAAGATGGAATGACTGTCAGAGTTTGTGCAAAATGAAGAGCAAGTGCGGAAACTGGTGAGGTAATTTTTGTTTGAGTGAGAAAGGTTTGCCCTGCAAAACATGCAGCGAAGCCAAAGTAGCAAGCGAATTTCCAAAGTGGGGGAAATATGACTGAATGAAAGTTGGACTTTCTCAAGTATCACATTCAGCAGAAAATTCATTTGAATGCTTTTGGAATTGTACAAAGACTCAAGATGAGAGAGGGGATTGGTACATTATTGTTGAAGAGCGCAAAAGACCAACAGAAAAGGAACAAGCTGTCACACACAAAAAAACAATTGGGTAACAGGGGGCCGTTACAATCGGTGTACGATTCGTTCTTTCGATTTTCGTTTGAAAAACGGAAACCAAAAAACAAAAAAACACTTCCGTTTTTGGTTATATCGTTTTTCAATCAAAATCAAAAAATGAAAAACAAAAGTTTGAAAAACGGCCCGTTATTTCATTTTTCATCTTACGGCTCGGATCGAAAACACGAAATGGAAAAACGGGACTGACTTGGATTTTATTCTTTCATTGGTCCGGCTTACGTGACCCGGAAGGTTGGTGATGTACTTTAGCCACAATACCTATCGGTCATGGCGGCGCTAGAACCATACACTTCTGTTATCACAGAGCTTTTCGACAACGGTTTGACACACGCCGAAATATCCTGACATTTAGAGCAGGTGGGTGTCCAACAGTGCTCGGAAATGAGTGTCAGAAGATTTTGGGCTCGGCATAATCTGAGGAAGAACAGACACGTGTCAGACGCTGAACTGGACAACGCTTTGATGCAATCTATATATGAGGTGAGTTTTCATCCAAGGCATCTTTCACAGTATATTGCAGACTTTCGCCCCTGTACATGGCCAATACTAAAACTCAGTGAACATGTTCTCATGTGACAGACAGGACCATCATGCAGTCGGGAGTTCATGACTGGCTATCTGTCTGCACGGGGCCTGCATGCTGGAGAAGTCGGGGTTGGAAGAGCCCTGAGAGAGCTCCATCAGCCCTACCATGAATTTCGGCGTCAGGTAATTCATAGATTTTGATGACCATGTAGATACCTCATGCGTAGGACTAAAAACACAGCTGAGAACAGGGACCCTTTTGATAGGTTTATCCTACGTGTGTGAGGGTAACTGTCATTTTATTTGCTTAAACCTTAACAGTTAAAGCTGTGGTGATGATATCGATGGCCATACAACTGTGTTATACTGTGCTCGATTTACAGGTTCAACCAATTGGATGGCCCCAAAATTAAAGTTTTGCTAATGAACCAAAGGGACCGCAATAGTCGTATTGATCATTTTTGTAAATAAATACATATGTATATATATATACACGATTGTCATTTTGATAAAAACATTCAATGAGGATGATGTGCAAATTTTTTAAACTTTCCCCACTGGGAGCTCGGAATTTAAATCCAACTCCTTACCATGCCGAATATATGGGTCATAAACTTCATCTAGACCAAAATGAAAAGCTGGGGATGTTTGGTGTCACTCACGTTTTGGGGGTTGATGGCTACAGCAGCAAAATTGTTGCACATTCAACCATGCCAGTGAAAAACAACCTTGTGATTTATGAGGAAGTGCACAGGTGAATATATTTCCAATTACCATTATTGTTTTCACAATTTCTCTGTCCTGTATTCTC
>OMPJ01044014.1:0-15296 GCA_900312935.1 Carapus acus
CAAACTACAGTTTTACTTAATTTGATCTGGATGATTTGATTTGACATGTTAACATTTCGCCTTTGTGATGACTGACCTCCAAAGCGTCCAGGCCCTTCTCCTGATCCACATGCTGAGTTTATATTTAAACATATTTACAAACAGATATGCTAAATTCAATTGAAACCTCGTCACTTTTACTGAGTTCTGCTGTGCATCTATATACAATAAGGGGAAATTTTTGCTTGCCACCGTCGCCCAATTCTTGCCAGTGGAGGAAATGAGTTGGGACTCTGTCTGTAACTTTATGTTTTTTATAGTTCTACAGGTTTTTTATAGTGTCTATCTATCTATCTATCTATCTATCTATCTATCTATCTATCTATCTATCTATAATTTTTTATTATTAGTTAATTATTTTTGATAATAGTTAATAGTTACTGCATCATTTGCACCCTCTTTAAATGCTGGTTATTATGGTATGGTTGATGTGGTGGTGTTTTTTTGTTTGTTTGTTTTTTGCAGATGTTCAAATTTAAACAGTATATGCACTAGCAGTTTTTGTTGTCATTTCTTGGGGAGGAAAAATAGTGTGATCTAACTTACTTACTTGTGTGTCCGCCACCACCATGTCCACCATCATGCCTGGGGCCCGCAAATTCCTTGAAACGGCCGTGTGCCAGACACATAACTACGGAGCCCGGCAAGGGCCACACAAAACTTTATCAGCCAAAATCTGGTCCACGTCCAGTATGACCAGTGGGAGGAGAGAAGGTCTGTGTCCCTTTGCACTCAGATTGTTTGTTTTGTTCATCCAGGTGAAAACTCATGGATTCAACCCTGAGTGGACTCACAGGACCTTATGACTATGACCTGCTTGTCATCGGGGGGAGTTCTGGAGGCCTTGCTGTGGCAAAGGTCAGATTCCATTTGTTACTTGCCTCTGCATTGTGTCCGGAATGGAATGTGAGAATGTGAGGCAGTGATGAATCTTCAGTAACCATCTACATGTAAATTTCTCCGCAAGAGTCAATAAAGTACTATCTATCTATCTGTCTATCTGTCTATCTATCTGTCTATCTGTCTATCTGTCTATCTATCTGTCTGTCTGTCTGTCTGTCTGTCTGCCTGCCTGCCTGCCTGCCTGCCTGCCTGCCTGCCATTTTCCTAGCTAAAATAATCGTGTAATGTTTCCATCCTTCCCAATAAATGTTCCCACTGATTTTCTTTTTCTGTGTGCTTTTATCTCTTTGTTTTCACTTCTACATCATGTGTATATCCAAGCGGTGTTGCCTACAGACCGACATGGTGAATGAGTGCACACAAACTGCATGTAGGTAGATGGAATTTAAATGAGTTTTGTGGCAATGGTGACGCCCGTGAAGCTCACTAAAAGCAAGCCGGAGCTGCAGAGGGCCAAATACTTACTATTAGAATATTAGATATTCTCCTCTATGCCCACGTGTGACTGACATTTTTTTCCCCGTTCCACTGCTTTTAGGAAGCTGCTGGATGGCAGAAAAAAGTGCTGATCCTTGACCTTGCGTCGCCGTCGCTTGGAGGCACAATGTGTGGTGAGTATTTAATTTTAAAAGTCGCCAGAGTTCATGGAAATTATGAATAATTCTGCTCCTTTCTTCCCTCTGGTAGACCCAGGAGGTTGTGTTATCAACAAGTACTGTGTGCGAAAACTCTTACAACACGCAGCGCTGCTGGGAACAGCCGTCAATGATTCCCAGAAATATGGATGGAAGTTCAATGATGATGGTACGTGAGACTGCTACCTTCCAACTTACATATTAAAAACACAGCAGATTTATTTGTACTTAAAAAACAGTCATCCCCGCACAGCTTTAGAAATAGCACTCGAGAAACAGAGACCTGGGCACAGAATGTAAAATATTCAGCGGCTTCCTGCATTATCAAGTGGGAGTCTCTCTCTCAACTTTTCATGTTTTGAATAATTCCCCCAAAATTTGCAACCAACTTTATGGGCCACTTTGTGGAAAAATCGACCACGGCCAAAAATCATTGTGTGTTACAACCACCTGAATATTAATCAGAACACCGATTTCAGTCTCTCACGCATGGAGCGAACTGATGCACCGCCTGCAGGAGCAGATGAAGGCCTCCAGCGCTGAAATCATGAGGGAGCTCAAGAGCGTTGGAGTGTTTTACCTCCACGCTCGGGGGGAGTTTGTGGCACCACATATTGTTGAGGTAACAGGGACGCACACCTTTGGAATCCGTAATCAGGGATCTTTTATTGTCATAACAGCAGTTGCATTGTACAGTGAAACTAAGGCGCTGAATTCCAATGCAAAAGGAATAGAAATGAGAAAAAAAGAAAAAAAAAACTATATATAGAACTAACATATACACTGCGTACAGTATGAAAAGTCAATATAAATATAAACAGTAGCAGCGATGGTGGAGTGGGAAGGGTTGACTCGACTGTGGATGGGGGATCTAGCATTTCACTGTTAAAACTGTTGTTACATATTTTGACAAGTGCAGTTTTCCAACTCTGGAACCCCTTGTCATCATAAAGGAATACGTTCACTAAAAGCTGGGCTTGTAAAGCTAGAAAAAAAAGCTGTTTACATTTTATTTTTGAATGTTAATGGCCTAATCAGGTGACAGACAGCAGTGGACAGAAGGGGAGGGTGTCAGCAGAGACAGTGGTCATCGCTACAGGAGACAGACCTCAGTTTGTGGACATACCTGGAGGTGCAAAATACTGCCTGACCAGGTTAATTACACCTCCATGTTGGCGCACTCACTATCTAAGATTAACAATTTACACACTCCATTCGTAACGTTCTTCTTTTGTGTGCCTAGTGACGACCTGCTCTTTCTGCCGCACGCCCCTGGTAGAACCTTAGTGGTGGGAGCAGAAGCCGAGGGGTTGGAGTGCGCCGGTTTCCTGTCTGGCCTCGGAATGTCTGTCTCCGTCCTGCCACAACCCGGCATCCTATCAGGGCTTGATCAGAAAATAGCCGAGAAGATAGAAAATCACATGCTGGTCCACGGAGTCGACTTCCTTCATAACTACTCTCTCGCTGAGGTGCTGAGACAGACAAGAACACAGAGGCAGTCACGTGTATTGTGCAAGCACTGAAGCCTTTTCTTTAAATCTGTTGTTTAAGGTGAGGAGGACTGATGGTGAAATCAAGGATGTCGTCACAGGATTGAGTAAGATGTCATCAAATTTGGTAGTGGTTAAGAGGATGTTTGGTTTTTGAATTTCTGATTGCTTCCACCTCAGCATGCTTTGTTTTGACTTGAGTGTATTTCTCCTGGATAGCTTGTGTGTTTACTCGGTAAATAGCCCCCAAACTTGACTCCCATTCAGAAGGAACTTTTGTTTAGGGCATGAAGATTCATTCTAGTAATTCTAAGCTGAACCTGAGGTCAACCTCAGTTGTTTTTCATCTCCAAAACATCAGGCAATTCTACGACGCCAACGCGGCAGGCTTCTAGCCGCAGGCTCTTGGCGACCATTGTCTCCAAGGATGGAAAATCAAGAGAGGAGGAATTTGACACAGTGAGCCATTTTGTCTTCAATTAAGCAATCATGAATAATCTCATTTAATTTGATTTCACTCAAATCTATTTCATGGCATTCTGACTGGCATGGCGCTGCTCTTGGTTGTCCTTGCAGATTCTGATGACTGTTGGCAGGAAGGCCTCCATTGGCAACATCGGCCTGGAGCAGGCGGGGGTGCTGTGCAATAAGGAGTATGTTGAATTCCTCCATCTTTCCTGTCTTTTTTTTCTTTGCATCCCACTCTGCCTGGTGCAGATTCAGTTAATTAACTGTGTGTGTGTGCGTGTGTGTGTGTGTGTGTGTGCGTGTGCAGCACTGGCAAGATCCTCGTAAACGAAAGGGATCAGACCAGTGTGGACCATATTTACGCCATCGGATCGGTGCAGCACAGCCGTCCCACCTCTGCGGGCCTCTCAATGCATGCTGGGAGGCTGCTGGCCCGCTGCCTGTATGGAGGAGACAGTGTCACGGTACACAATTTATATGCTTTTCACCTCAGCAACAAATATTTATAGGGGCAAAAACATTTCACCCTTCGACGACAGTGCGATTACACCAACGTGCCGACTGTTGTGTTCACGCCTGTGGAATACGGCGCCTGTGGTCTAAGTGAGGAGAGAGCGAACCTTATGTTTGGAGAAGATAACGTTGAGGTTCACCACACACACACACGCACGCACCATTGGCACATATACTGTACACACAGGCAGACTCTTTATGTAGCAATTTTCATGTGATTACTTGCGGATTATTTTGCCCACTTAAAGGTTTACCATAGTTACTACTGGCCCTTGGAGTGGACCGTACCGGCGAGGAATAAGAATTCCTGCTACGTCAAAGTCATCTGCCACATCCCTAACGACGTGAGTTCAAGCAGAAGCAGCACCCTTTGAGGTTTTAAGTATTTCACGATGTGCGTCAAAGAAGAGTTTAGCCCCGTGTGATGCACGATTTCGCCGCGGTGTGTGAAAACCACTCCCAGGCTTCCTGGGACTGTATCATCTCTGCTTTTATGATATCATTTTTTGGATCTGGATGCTCATCAGACATGCGCTTACCAAGCCTTTTGTAGGATTTACCGGGATTCCAGGGTGCTTCAGAATCGATACGCTCTGAATCTGAGTCGAGATTGGTGCGACACCATCGCAGTAAATCACAAAAATGTGCAGACACCCAGCAGGCACAGACGTTCTGCTCTGTGTATGTGTCTTCTCTCTCTTTTTTTTTCTTCTCAATTTCACGAATTAATCACATGCCAGCATATAATGCTGACTCCATCACCAGACTTGAGCCTTACACCGCTGCGCCCTTGAGATGCAGATTTGCTACACCCAAGCAATCAACGGAAAATATGTTTGCTTTCAGTCAGAATTTTCTGTTTGCTCTTTGTGTGCTTCCCACATATCTGGAAGGGAGAAGACTTTAACAACCCACTTACTGCAATATATATCTTTAATTCCTTCAACAAACAAGCTGGCTTCAGCCTGAAACGCAGACCAGAGAGTGTCGATGCCAAACCGGTGATAAACTTTGCTAATATCGATGTCCTAGCTCACTGATGTAGAGCGTTGTTGTCTTAATTACAGATGCATTCATTGTTTGCAATGAGTGCATTTTCTCAATCCCTTTCTCTCTATCTCTTCACATCCATCCGTCTTTCTCTTGTTATTTATACATTTGACATTACCTAGTCGTGATCGCAGAGCTTTTCTCTCGAGCAAAGCAACGCAGGCTGAAGCCTCTGGCGTGTCTACAGGAACGCGTGATTGGCCTCCATGTGATGGGTCCAAATGCTGGCGACATCGTCCAAGGCTTTGCCGTGGCAATGAAATGTGGCCTCACCAAAGCACGGCTGGACGCCACCGTGGGCATCCACCCAATCTCAGCTCAGGTGAGCACGCCACGTTCCTCGCCATTTCACGGAAGCCTGCGATTCAATCATGTTCAAGGTACAAACCAATAATGTAATATTTCAAGAATGTGACATTTATTGTTTTCCCCTCTGAAATCTTTGGCTGCCGCCTCCTTGATGCCCCGTCACATCCTGTTCTCAGGCTCTGCACTGAGTGCTGAGTTTTGAGATATTAATGTCCTCAGTCCTTCACAAAGCCTTGCTGTCTGGGTTGATGCCAGCTCTGGATTCTAATGAGATTCCTGGCCCGAACGATGCCCATCTGAATTATTCATGAATTGATATTTAATAATCTCCATGGTGTAGAGTCCCACCTTTTGTTGTGTCTGACCCTGACAGGTTAATTCGTGACACTTTCAAAACCCGATTCAGACTCAATTAAGTGGGAATTCGATAAGAGTTAACCGGAAGTCATTGGATGTGGCCGTGTCCGCAACAAAAGAGGGGGCGTACCCCGAGGTGACCATGCAGGAACCAACACAGGGATCAATTGGAGGGATCAATTGATGCAAAGTAATGTGGATGTTGTAGTCATGCAGATCTTTCAAAGTCTATCATGTGCGGCATAAAGTTCAGATCAGAGGTCGGAAATATGGATGTGGGGTCATATTTCACAATATTAAAAGCTGCAATGGTTGGCAGAGTCTCAGTTGTTAAGAAAATACCTTTGAGTGGAGGATAAATAACATAAATTGCATCAGTATTTGACAGAAACTCCAATTAGTGTTGAAATATTGCAGATGGTTGTAATTACTCGCTGTTTTCACCCTGGCGTGCTCATATTAATCACACTGAATGGTATAATGCATCGCAGCCATCTTCTTCTCCCACAGAAATATAATGACATTGATTGAAATTGATTGGCAGAACGCACACCGAGCAATTTTTTTAACCGCTGCCTCACATTTACAAAAGATGATGTATGCGCTACAAATCCCAAAAGTGGTGACTTGGCCTATTAAACACTCGAACCTTTGACAACAAGAACAACCACAACAGGGAGTCAGCAGCGTGGAGAAGCACATTTCTGCCTGTCTGCACAACCTGATTCAGCTGAATCGGGAGCCTCTCCCTCGGCATTGCCATCTGCACGAGGTTTTTAGCAGACGCGCTGATTCCGTCCCCGACCCAACACAGTAAGAAATTCAGCACAGTTGGAACGAGCAGCAGCCTGATATGAGACGGCACCGCGTGGGTATGAAGCGATAGCGATCTTTGGGGAAAAAAATAACACAGTATCACTTCAGGGTGTTACGTTTTCCCGCAGAGGGCCAATTTCAGCTTTGTCTCTCTCGCACTCTGTCTCCTCAGCACAGACTGCTAACTCGATTCCCATTTCCGTCTCGTTTTGCTTCTCCCAAGGTGTTGACTTCGCTGACCTTAACTCAGAGGACCTCCGAGGCAATGGTGGTGAGGGGAAACTGCTGAGGTTAATCTCCTGCTGTCAAATGCCGCTGTCGCCCGCGGCAGCGTTGAGGACAGCAGGGATGTCCATCTTTTTGGCGGGGAAGGAGAAATGGCAGTTGCGGTCATCTGACCGCCTCATGACACCTCTGCCTGAAGCCAGGTAGACTGGCAGGCAGGTGGCTGATGATGCTGCCACCGACACAGTTCCCAGTTTGTGTATGTTTTTCTCTCCTGGCTGAGTGTTTAGAATTTTTATAGAGCGTTTTCTCCCAGGTGATGCAGCCATATTCTTCTCAAACCTACCCAAAGTGCATCCTGTGAATCTTTTTAACTTAGCCCGGTGTAGTTAGGAGGCTGTAAACTGATAAAGCTCTAGGATTTAGACGCATTTGCATCAACATTTTTATTACTCTGGCAAGGATTTATAGCCTTAATGTCAAGAAATGAACAAATCTGGGATTACGGCATTAGCGCACTTGTCTCGAGTTCTCACACATTTGCCGGCGTCCCCATTGAGACGTTGCCTCATTTTCCCTCGTTTCTATCCTTTCTATTTGGGCGCCGCCGGGTGCAGCCACTGTCTTAAAACAATTGTTGAATATTTATCCATCTCATTAAGAGGAGCGCTGTAAAACGAATGCTGATTCTTGAAATGCAGATATTCCTCAGTAGCACATCAATCACTCTCCAAGTGCGCCCTCAACTCTGGCGCAGTTTAACTGAATAAGGAAAACATCACGAGTGCATATTAAGAACCAGTGCGCTGCGCAAGGGCGTCATTTTGATTCTCTTTGTGTGTTTGTGCCGGTCTGTCGGTCCAGACATCCTCATCCATTTCGCGGCCTGAGTCACCACCGCTGCGCATTGAGCTAATGTCCGCTGAACGCCGCTGCAGAACAAGCAGATGCTAATTTCTCAACTTTACCCTTCAAATCACCCTCAGATTCAATCTGTGACAGATTTGCTGGTGTAGGCAAGACAAACGTCTTCATCCTCAATAAAAGTACACAGGCCTTTTTTCTTCCAGGCTAACACCATTAGGAGCTTTCTTTCCTTTTCCTTTCTTTGATTAATGCATCGCAGTTTCCATGACTTTCTGTCAAAGGTGCAGCAAGGTGAAGGTGCTGCATATGGGCCATACATCACTGCCTGCTCTCCCCGGACAGAATTCTGTGCCGGTGTGAATCATGTGCAATGATGAGCCTCACCACTAGATGGCGCGTTGGATGCGTGCAGAGTTTGGAATTGGTTGGAGGAGTTGGTATTGTGTCTTTGTAAGTTACCAAAACTGAATAAAGATCATTGGTCCAACACATGTAACATTTGCTTTGTTATTATTTGTAGATCAAATTGGTACTAGCATAATCAGAGTAGTGAGCACAATGCATTTGTCAATGTTATCGTTGTTATTATTTATCACCACCAATATCTGAATTTTCTGTCAACATGTCAGCAACACTGTCATTTCAGTGACATTTCTTGTTTTTATTATTCCCTAAAACCCATGACGTTTACACCCGTTTTATCCCTATTTGTTTCCCTCAGCCTAGCAAATAGACCCCTTGGGTTAGATGACCCTCATGACCTTGTAGACCCCTACTTCCCCACAAGACCTCTATTCTTTCTCTCTCTCTCCATCTCTCCTGAATGTTTACTTTTCCCCCTCACCCTTGCCACCTCCAGCTGTTCTCTTTGCTGTGTATGCATGGAGGGAACCTCTGTTTGCCTCATTGCCCCCACCAAGTCTCTTCCCCTTTCCTTATCCTTAAAGGTGTTGGGGGAGTGTTCTCAGTCTCAGACGCTGTGTGTGACATTGAGCTCCAAATGCAAAGTTGATTTTAGGCGACCTGACCCGATGACAGGGGTGCTACCCAGTACTTTCTGACTGTACATGCTGCCATAGTAACATAATTCTTAGATGCAAATTGGTATTGTATTAAATCAGGCATCTAGTATAGAGAATAAATGTTGTTTAAAAGATCAAGGAGCAGTTTGTTAAACTATGTATGTTATGTATGTTAAACCTAAATTGCGCACACAGTTAATGTGAACCATTACATTTCGGCACGTTGTGAGTATAAATCTTGACAGATTGAGCCGTTGTCCCATCTCGTCTCACATTGTCAGGATTATGTGTCTGGATATATTTTAAATGGCCGCTAGAGAAATCAAAGACACAATATCACAGAAATATTGTATCTTATAATCACCACAAAGTCTCATAAACTGTATGTTCTGATACAATCGATATGTGTAAAGCTTCAAAACGTCTTGGACATACCGTCTTGTGGAGTGTTACAGTATTTGCTCCTGACGCGAAGTACACACACGTGTACTAGTCAGTAATGGATGTACAGTCGAGTACAGTGCAGTATATGCTAAATAACGGGAGCCGGGCGCGTCCATTTCCTCCAACAGGGGTGCCACGCCGCTCCTGGTCCACCTCCCAACGCCCCTCCTCCTGATGGTGGTACGGTCCTTGTTGGATGCGTTCAGCTCATTGACCGGCGGACAATCCTCATCAGTACCACCAGAGACCCGGAGCCTCTCCAACCAAACAAAAACAGACAGAAAGAAAGGAAGAAAGAAAAGAACACGCCCCGGCCCCCCGGGCTCTGCCCATCTACACCAAACCCCCTCCAAAGCGGCTCCACTCCACCACGCTCCGTCCCGCCATGAAACAGACACTGGCCGAAGTGATGAGGATGAGCAGGATATGCCGGATGGTATTTGCCACTTGTTTGGGATCCTTTATTCTGGTCATCTTTTATTTCCAAAGTATGTTCCAACCAGGTAGGACCTCTCTTTCATTCCCTCCCTGTGTGTGTGTGTGTGTGTGTGTGTGTGTGTGTGTTCGCGCACGTGTGTGTTTGTGTGTGTAGTATTGATGTGTGGCATCTTGGCACGTTGACAAATCGATTCCATCTGCCTGTGCAGCAACGCAGCGCCGTAATTATCGATACTTCCCACGCCTCAGCGTGCAAACGATCCGAGTGTTCGCAACCTTTTGTCTGTTTTAGAAAGAAATATCTTTTCTTTTATCTCAACAATCACGCGGAAATCGATCGCGCTTTTGTGCGGCATGGCAGAGAGAAGTGTGCGTCCGTGGGCTGCAGGTTCGGAGTTCGTGTGCGTGCGCGTCTGACAAGTGGCGGATCGGTTGTGTTGCCGAGTGGCTTTCTTGTTTGTTTGTTTCTTTTTTTCTTTCTTTTCTCGTTGCTTTCGTCTCCAGAAGACGTGGCTAGAGGGGATGGAAATCAGCGCATGCGGGCGGCGATGAGCGACGGAAAGATGAGTGGACACTCGATCCCTCACATTCGGAGAGGATCGAGATGCAAACCGATAAATATAGATGACATATTAATCCACTTTTTGGGGAAACTTGGAGCACGACACGGTTTAGATGGATTTTTGCCTCAATCGGTCACACATCTTTGCGCGTCCGATGGAGGAACGCAGGCGCTCGATCCGAATAAACGCCCGTGTAGTAGTTTTAACGGGGTTTTCTTTGTGCCCCAGGCGACTTTTTTTGTTAACAGACGTGAGGGTTATTGTGTCTCTCTCCACTCCGCCCGTATGTAATGAATGAGACAGGGGCGTTACGCGGCGGCCAAACTCCGTGCGTCAAAATCGATACGACGCCCCCTTAGCCGACGCGTCGGAGGAGTCAAGGCGGCATTGACTCGGCGCGGAACGAAAACCCTTCACGGTAAAGACGGGAGCGGAGGAAAATATCTTTTATGTGAGCGTGTGGCATGCTTTCCATGACAGTGCATTGAGTCATTCTTACCTTTCTACAAAAAAAGGGAACGACAAAAAACCCTGATCGTCCATTTATGGTGCTGATGGAATCACTGTGTCTATGATGGGCAGGTTGCGTTTCTGAGCTGATCAGCTCAGGCTTCATTACTGTGGTATTTGATATGATACACGGTATGATATGATATGCTGTGTGTAAGTAAAATTAGGGATGTTTATTTGCCATCGTATTGCTACAAAGAAGTTTGTGTGGCACTTAAAAACAATAACACCGCAAAGTTGAGATACTCAAATATGAGTTATGACGAATGAAAAAAGCACATATCCGTTTCCCAGTCGACCTGCGCCAATATTATGACATACTCACCATCCCACTGTGACGGAAGTCTAACACTGTACGCCGTTCTGGCTCAGAGAGGAGAAAGTGTCAAACCCAAATACCGATTGAGAAGGAGAGATCTGACCCGTCATATCTTGACTTAAAGAGAAGCTGAGCGTGTTTGAGTGGTTTGAAAATGTAGCCAAGTTTCCCTAGGAAACCACATCTCAGTGAGCAGGTCATGGTGATGCTGTGTTGCTGTTGTTCTTGCTGTTGTTGTTGTGATGACAGAGAGCGTCCAAGGAGCAGACCCACGCATCTATCGCTTGTCGTGTTTATTGATTCTGTTTTATTTCGTTACGCATCTATCGCTTGTCGTGTTTATTGATTCTGTTTTATTTCGTTACGGATGACTTCACCGCTGACTGAAATACTCCAGATTACCTGCCAGCCAAAGGCATGGTTTGTTGACACCAGTTTACTCCTTTCTGTATTTACTTTGTTTACATCCACGTCTCCGAGCAATCGATGTCCGGCCTCTGCCATGTTTAAAGACCCTGGGATTCCTACTCGGCCCTCCCAGGGTAAACTCTCTTCTGGGCCCTGTGGGGTCACCACAAGTTGTAAAACTTTTTTTTTTTTGGTCTCAAACCCTCTGCGACTGGTGAACTTGTTCATCTGGCAGCAGCAGAAATGGAGCCTGGGAGAGCCGCGACCATCCCAAATTAACACGCACTGTGTAAGATGGCAGCGGGACATGTGCCAAATTAGATTCTGTCGGGATCTTACCGCCGAACGGGGTCAATGCAGAGTCCGAAGCGGCATAAGAAGGCGAGTAATCGTTACCAGTGGTATCTTCACCTCTCCGTCCAGTTGGATTATACAGTATGTGCCCGAGTGTCAAAGGTCTAGGCTGACATTTCCGTTTTAGTGCCGTTTAATTCTCTGCTCTATCTGGCGGATCCTCTCGGCCTGTGGAAAGCATGGAGGCGTCGCAGTATATGGAGTGTTTCACCGGAAGCGGGCCAAACCTGCTTTTCACACTCCTCTTATCCGCCAGCCACAGTTGCTCCGAGCTGAAATGTAAAATTCACTTTTCGGAAAACAGGAGACGACAGAGCGGTTTGAGTGCACCTCACAATTTCTTGTATGCTTATTGACGCAGATCTACACTTCCCGTTTGAAATGTGGAGTCACGAGTTTCGAGCTGCAAATGATTTTCTTCCCCAAATAATAGAGGAGCAGAGTCTTGTCGCTCCATGTGTGCCATGGGCAATCAACAGCTGATCAGCTGTTGATGTGGGCGACGCTTTCTGTGGCGTTCTGGCTTATCTTGTTCAGCTCGGTGGTACTGTGTGCGTGTGTGTGTGTGTGCGTCTGTGTTTGTGACTGCCATGTTGGGAAAGTCCAGCCTCGGCTTCAGTTCGTGATTATTTTCTGATGTGGTATCTTGTTTCCCTCGCTTTGTTGGAGGAGGAAGATTTCTCTCGCCGCTCCTCTTGGAAGAGACGCTGGAGATGGCAAGGCTCAAGGATGGGCTCGGGCTTAATGATGCATTCTGCCTGCTCCGCGGGCTGCTTGTTTGGCTTGGTTGTGAAGCATCTCTTGGATATTTTAAAGGCTTGTGTGTGTGTGCGAGTGTGTGTGAGCATGAATGTGAGTGTGAGTGAGCCAAGGCTCCTCGTATCTCTTTTCAGCCTCGTACTGTAGCTCTCTGAGCTGTGACCTGCGTGTGCCCTCCCGGGCCCTCGGAGTCTGGCATTCTCACGTTTCACGTCTCCCACAAACCCCGTTTTCCTCCTTCAGTGACACACCTGGCCGACGGCGGTTGAATCGGCGGCCGTATTTACGCCTCATACAAAGAAGTATAAACGCAGAGATTTCTAGAGTGCGTTACCGAGCAAGGAAGGAGAAGTCCTTGGGAAAAGAACGAAAGGTCTCAGCATTGAATTTCAACAGGAAACTCGAAATTCCTCACCTCCTTTGGTCTGCGGCAGTAATGTCAGCTGTAAGCGATACTACAGGGAGGGAGCCCGCTTAGCCGCCGAGGTCAATACACCTCAAACATCCTGATTGCGGCTGTACGGTTTCCAGGGCTTTGACCCATGTGATAAACTCTGCCAACAGCAGGAAAGATGCACGTAGGGCATTGCTAGCTGCAAGCGATTCACATCTCGCACCGCCGACCGGTGTGGGTTTGAGAAACACGCCGTATGCAATGCAGGAGCAAGAGTCGAATCTTAAACAAACATGGCGGCAGTTGCGGAGAAGATCCCGCCATTTTGCGGTGGTGCGCAGCAACTGCATTACAAGAAGCTTTGGATTAAAGAATCGCTTTAATACACAATCAACACGCGTTCGCTCACTCGCCCTGGCCGCGGTAAAGCTAATGTAAGATTTCCCCAGCAGTTTCATCAGAACACTTAATGAGAATTTTGTGCTGAATATTTAACGAGAGCGCAAACTCTCCGGAGCCAGAAGTTCAGGAAAAGGTTTGCGATGAAGTTGAAGCACTTCAACAAATTCCCACTTGCTCTCGTTTCAGAGTAGATACGGGTTTAGAAGAAAAGAGGAACCTTTGAGTGGTGCTCAGGTTGTGAAGGTGGGTAGCGATATCTGAAAAAGTGACACGTTACCGTCAATTTCTAGATTTGTGGTGGTATTATAATGCGTGTAGGTGGTTAGTTGAAGGAAGTGTCAATCCTTTTGTAACCTGAGACATGCAGGCATCAGGCGCTGTGATATAGTGGTGGTGTCCCACATTTCCACACATTCTGGACGAAAGATGAAGATGTGTTGGCTCGTTGAAGTGTTTCTTGTATTCACGTATTCCAGCATTACACTGCAACAAATCCCGACGTCGTTACCCAGCGAAGGGGCATCGAGGCAGCAATGACAATCCGGACAGATTGAAATTAGCCGTCCAAACGCTTTTGTTTGCACGCCCGAGCGTCCCCGCTCCTCCTTCCTTTCAAAGTTACAGCCCCCGTGTCCTTTCGGGGGCATCCTGGTACTCTGTCGGCCCGTCCCGGACTAGACTTCCTGTTTGTGCTGGATTTAGCGTGAGCCGCCTGTGCTGCCGCCGCTTCCTGCGCCGCAGCGCGATCAAATCCCAGATCAAACATGCCAGCTTGTGTGGGGGCAGGGGTGGAATGGCGCAGAAGAGGGTATGAGGCGGGAGGGTTTGAAGGGGGGTTGGACGCACTCCCAAGTCTGACTTGTGATTTAGCATTCATATACAGTAACAACATTGCTACATGGGAATAAAAAAAGCGCCACTGTGGAGAGAGCGTGCGCGGTGGTTTGTGCTGGTTGAGCGGAAATGCAATCAGAGAGTGTTGGATATGGAAGGCACGCGCTGATTAGAGGTTTTTCACTGGTAGAGAAGCAACTCTGATTCGAATTGTCAAAAGAACCCAGGATCCATCCATCCATCCATCCATTTTTCACCACTAACCAGATTCCTGCCCAGCATGATAAGCAATTTGGAACCACCACTGACAAGATGCAGAATATCAACCTTGCAATGCATTCTGGGTTTACCACATGGACCACAGTTTCTAGTGGCTGGACGTGCCAGGGACACCTCTGCCGCGGATGCATCACGGTCCTAGTTAGCTCGTCCAAGAATCCCTCAGCTTGGCTTGTTTTCGACGCGAAAGCGCTAACAATTTTTACCCGGGCTGTTCAACACTAACCAAGTTAATGAGAGATCAAGTGCCGTGTAGTCTCTTGTATCCATGGCGACAAGGGAAGAAACTCCAAATTCTTGCTAACATACAACTTAAGTCTGCTTTGTCCATGCTAATATCAATCTTGTTTCTTCTGAACCACAGCGACGCACAAACACGTCCTCCTTCTTTTCTGCTGTCCCGCACTGCAGTTTCCACCGCTGCTTCACTGTCGGGACTCTTGACGGCGAACCACCAGCCAGCGGCAGACTGGCGGCGCTCTCTGCGTTTACGAGATCGTTTTAATGGCCATCTGCGTGAACGTCTGGACTTCATTAGCCACCAGCCGCTGCAGCGACTCGTCGAGAGCCAGACGTGCGCACTTAATGCCACCTCGGTGCAACTGCGCCTGTCCTTACGGGGGACGGAGGGGACGATGTGACCGTCGTCGAATCGGGCCGACGGTGAAGGGCTCGCGTACAAGCACGAGGTTCTCGCAGCAATGAAGTTGTTGCCGAGACGCAGGAAGATATCAGAGGGAGAGACAGTAAACAAACGCAGCCTGCCCTCTTTGCTCCTGAGAGTGTGTGTGTATGTATGTGTGCTTGTGGGCAGGAGGGTGTGTGTGGGCGGGAGGAGACGAGAGAGAGAGAGAGAGAGAGAGAGAGAGAGAGAGAGAGAGAAAAAGAGAGAGCGAGG
>OMPJ01044022.1:0-20762 GCA_900312935.1 Carapus acus
AGCGTTCAGAACAGGATCCACAAGCGCAACATCTTTATGCACGTCAGGGCACAAACATTCCATTTTAATCACCGACCTGGCAGCAGCCCTGGATGGTCAGCAGGGGATGCACAAGTCCTGCATTCTTTGCCAGCAGTTGGGCAGTAAAGGCAGGGAGGTGCTGTTGAGGAAAAAACTGTATCTCAACAGTACCAGTACCACCCCTCGCTTTCAGGTTGAGTTCACCAGCTGGACTGATTGATAGGTCCTGGTATGAAAAGGGCAGAAGAAAGGATCAGAACAGAGGAAAGGGGAATTGTTATTGTTGTCAAATGATTTTAATGTGGGCCACCATTTGGTCTGGTGTGTGCGACTGTGTGTGTTTTTGTGTGTGATGCGTGTTTGCCTTGGGGTTTTCTTCAAGCTGTAGAGAGACGCATAGGTCTGCAAGGCTGTTGTTGACCAACACAACATCTTTCTTTACTTTTTGACCCGGTGACAAAGATCCCAGTTTGATTTTCCTCTGTTTGGGATTCTGTAATTCCAGCTGGCAAGAACATAACACAAAAAGGTTTGACTAGATTTTCGGATATTGTGGTGTCTGTACAGTATGGTTGATTTTTAAAAAAAAGGAAACAATGAACTTGCTGAAGTTGTTCTAGAGCAGGGGTCGGCAACCCGCGGCTCTGGAGCCGCATGCGGCTCTTTAGCGCCGCCCGAGAGGCTCCCTGGAGTATTTTCGAAAATGTGTGACAATGGATAAAAATCGGGAAAATGTGGTTTTTTTTTGTTTTAATGTTTTTTCTGGGAGCAAAAATGTGACACACAGATTCTTAACGTTTTCTAACGCTGTAGAAATATTAAGAATGAGTATTTGATGCAATAATAAAGCTTATATAAGGCTTTAAAAAAAATTTGCGGCTCCAGACAGGTTTGTTTACTTTTTTGGTCCAATATGGCTATTTCAACATTTAGGGTTGCCGACCCCTGTTCTAGAACAAGACACTGCATTATAAAGGTTCACAATATTTCATGTCATCAAAACGTTATAGGAGCTAAGTCCTTTAAATGTCAACAAACACCACATTTTGTTGCCCATATTCTCAGACCAACTTTACAGTGACTTTTGATTTCACTGTTCTCCTGGATTTACAATATCAACCCAAACACCATGTCGGATGAGGGTTTTTTCTATTCAGTATAATGTGGGTTTAAGTGAAGATAACATTTGCTAGAATTGCTAGAATCCAAATGGCTACATTGCTGCTCGATAAAGTTGTTGCCCAATGTCTCACCTTCATTTGAACGCCTTGTCCCTGTACGTCTACTACTTTGGGCACACAGCTGTTCAAGAGGAAGGTGATTTTTTCGTGGTAATGGAGCGCCTCGTTGGGATAGAATGTGATGGGCACTTCCAATACAGCACCAGAGGGTAGAATGTCTTGTCGGAAGATAATCTCCAAGTACGAGGTGTTGACAAAATGACATTGCATGCTAGTAAACACAAACCAGTTTCAGATTTTGCTTCATGCAGCGCAGCAGATTAATCTGAAAAGAAATGTCACATAACCTACCTGATGTCCCTGTTATCTTTGTTGCTTATCACAAGTGTCTTAGATACTGGCAACATGCCGGGAAGATACAGGAAACACTTGCCAAAATTGTGTTTAGTAAAGGAAAAGTCAACGTTTGGCGCGACAGCCGTGCCTTTGATGGCTAACGTGAAGGTTGGCCCGTGCGTAATCTGCGTCACGGTGAGAGGTCAGAAAGAAAGAAAAAGACAATTGAAAAGTGAAAAAATAAAAAAATTAACACAAGAGAGGCTGTGGGTGCCAGCATGGAAACATTAAATTACAGCAGATGAAAGTTAACAGTTAACAGTTTTTGCATCATCTACACAGTGAATGGACAAAAGTGTTTCACATTGCTGCTACATTTGTGTGAAAAAACTAAAAGTTGACTCTGTTTTTTCATACCTTGACATTCAACTTTACATCATCAAGGGTACAAGTGATCTGAGGACTGAAGTACAGCAAAGCACTGAGCTGCTTTCCAGCCTCGACAGTGGCAATCTTCGGATTTGTTTTTAAATGCTGCAGCGACTCTTTGGGCCCTGTGAGATCAAAGCTCACCTCCATGCAAAATCGTGCCATGTTACACAGCAGTAAACCAAATGTAGATTGCTCTGCAAGTCCCACCTAAAACAGATGAGTGCATCAACATGAATAATGGTTGTCTCTTTAAATCATTCCAATTTTTGTTGATGTCTTAAGTTGAACAGCCAGGCACCTCTCCAAAGTCCAATGTGTCTGAATGACTGGGATCAATCTCTCTGAAACTTCCATCTGGTCTCTCAACTTGAAGTGTTGCAGTCATGATAAAACCAATAGCTTTAATGTTGAGAACAAGTGGCTCTGCCTTTCTCTTCACTTTCACAACTAGCCTGAAGCTCACATAACCCTCCCGAGAAGGTGTAAGGGACATTGATAGAGGGAACCTGGATCACATTTCACAACAAATGGAGACAATACATTAAAACCAACATTTTTGTCAAAAGTTTTACCTTGGTCATGCATAGAATTGTGCCACTAGTAGGGAGACAAAGGCACAGAGAAGTTTACTCTCTGATGAAAATGTTACTTTGTCAAAGACCTTCAGAAATAAATACCAGGTAGAAATGAAGACAGTAAGAAACTGACAAAGGAATTCAACCTGGATTCTGGTGGTATTGTGCCAGTCATGGGCTTTACAGCCAGTCTGGACTGTTGGTCATCACAGTGGAGAGACAGCTGCGAGACAGAGAAGTGAAAAGCCTCCCGCTCCTCATTCACCAGGTCAATGGTCTGATCCACCCGACGACCTGCACACATATATGGACCCACCCATGCAAGCATTTGGAACAGAACCTCACTTACAGAAGATGATAAAATCCCAACCAACCTGCATCCATGCCCATTTCCCTCGGAAAAAAACAATATACCTATGACATAAATCAATAATAAACTAACTTGTGTTATTGCAAGAATTATTTGTTTGTGCCCACCAACAAGTATGTCTCCCAGGTTGATGAGAGCTCGGCTAAAGTAGACATAATGGTCCCGAGTCGTTCCCACGCAGAGGAGGGGGATGGACATCGTTAATGTCTCAATGTCAATGCTCCACAGTGACTCCACCACATCCAGCTGCTCTGACATAAATTCAAAACACACCTGCGGGAAGACAGTAATTTTCTTAGAGAGAAAAGATGATGGATGCTACATTTGTCCTCAACAATGACGAGTTGGTGATATGACGAGAGATTTACAGGAGGGGCAGTGTAGAAAACGGTAAAATGCAACAAAGAGGATAGCGATAATGAACGACAGTTAGTTTGGATCCAAATGGCACAGTCCAGTGCAGCTCTGGAATTAGCAGATATATCTAGACATTCATGAACATGATTTGAAAGGTTAGAAGTCAGAAAGGAAAAAAGCTGTGTCACGATCTGAACCAAATGACAACAATCATATCTGATGTGTAATGTGATGTGACTCATACAGGTTTGGAATAGTTCGTGCACAAAATTAGTGGGGAACGTGTTGTAAAAACATCTTGAACCGTATGAGCTGCAATATTCCACCACTAACCACATCTATTTTTAGACCTCAGGCTTACTTGCGCCTTCTTCCCAGGCAGAATGGTTCCACATGTGGTGAGGCAGCGGAATGGGCATAGACCTGTATCCTCACACTTCCATTTGAAGGAGTGGGGTTTAGTGGTTGGATTCAAGATGTAGAAACATCTGTGTAGTGGAGAGAGAACACTCATGTAGACAAGGAGTATTTGATTTTCAAAAAAAAGTACCAGAAAAATAAAGAAAATCTAAAATTTGGTTGTTGAATGGCCCCAGATATGCTCCCCCAAGTCTTCAATAATGTGAGGCATTCAAAGCCACACGGCCTCTGAGTGACAACATTAATCAAACCTATAAAACTGAATTAATGATGTTGATCTGTAATTGGTGAAATCAAACAAGAAGGAAAAAATTTACGAAATGAAATAGTGGGAGGCTTGTCTTGTGGAAATGTCCTTTTGTACCTTACAACACGTGTTGAAAGTCCAATGGTGTGGAACTCTAGAACCCTGGTTTCAGGATTCAGTGCACATTTGGACTCAGGGATGCGTCGGGTCCCAATTAGGTAGTCAGACTCCTCTAGCTCAAAGTGATATTGTGGTAGCAGGCTTCGGCCTGTCACTGTGACAGAGGGACACTGAGTTCCATCCGGCAGGTTTGGGATGCTACAGAAATGAATGCATGGCCAGATGAATAACAAGCACTTGATTTGATTAATGGTATATGTTTTCTCTTCACACGTTGAGGAAAGTTCCCATATGTCCAATTAGAAAGTAGAAATCTATGAGCTAACACTAAAAAACACCACATCATAAATCACCTGCAAACTAGCCTGGCTTGAAAGTTGGCAACCAGCTCCGGTGAGAAAGAAATGTTAAAATTCTGTGTAGCACCAGGTTCCACAATCCCACCACTGGGTTCAATACGGAATGGTGATACATCGGGATCGCCCTCCTGCAGATCCATGACACTGGCCAGCGAAGCGGAGGGGCAGACTGCCAACGATGCCACTGATGACCTGATGCTGCCGGGAAGACTCGACACCTCACCAGAAGCTGTCGATCACAACCCTCACATGTAGCCAAACTAGCACTGATTTTGTAAAACGCATTCAATACTTTCAGAACTGAGTTTTACAACCTAATCGTGGTACCTGTTTGGTCAAAGTTACTTGCTGAATCCATGAAGATTTGCCACGAGTACTCCAGTGAAACACTTCCTTGGTTGACGATGTTCAGGCTGTACTCAGGCATGATATGGAGATTATGATTATTTGTATTTTCATGCAGCATCAAAAAGCATCCCTTCATGCATCAGCTAAAATGAAGCATATGAAACGCCATATACTGTACTTGCGAGAGATTCATGCAGCTAAGAGCCTTACTTTTCAAGGCTGGTCTGATAAAGCAAGGTGTCTTTGAAATGGATGGCGTCAGTGTTGCAGCACATCTTGACATAATCACATATTGCACTGATCTTCAAGTCCAGTTCCATCTGTGTTCCCTCTACCATGCAGCAGCAGGGCTCCGACTCTGTTCTCATGACCTTTTTGAGATATAAAGCACCGCAACCAAACCGATCACAAATACGTAAGTCTCTCTGTGATGTATTGGTCAAAATCCACGATACCTTATTCTTTGAAGGTTGCTGCGTCTGTGGATCCAATTCCGGACTGGAGGTCTCGAGCCATGACATGGTGCGCTCACGGTCATCCCAGTCTGGTAACTCCTCCACAGGCTGCTGGAACATCACCTGATGTACCTTGCATTTTACTAGTTGCTTGGTGAGAGTTGCTGGTTGATTGGAGGAGAAGGTGACCGTGATCTCCTTAGAGCAGCCAGAATGGAGGTGTCCCACCTGTTAAAAAAGAAAAAAAAGAATTGGCATCTAACTGACGGATACTGTCACTCTGACTTCACAGTTCATTCCTTCTGTTTTCACCTGAGGTGAAAAGGAAAGTCTGGGTCCTGCAGCTGGCCACTCAAACCTCAGCGCCTGTGTGTCGCTGTGGTTGATCATGGTCACACACTCTTGTACGGGATGATTTACATGGCAGTCGCCAAAATGCAACACGTCATAATCACCTGTGCAGGCAACATAGGTGTTTGTCTGTTATCGTCAATCTGTGCATTTCACCCTCAGCGCTCTGTACATCAGTGAGTTACAAGCCAGTGCAACCTCATCCTTCTACTTCTACCTTCTCCATCCATCTCCAGATCCCTTCTGTTCAGTGACCTGCTGATATTTTCGAGCGAGACAACTTCGTCGAACACTTCTCCATTCACATGTATTATGGTATTGAGGTATTGGTTGTCTTGGACTTGCAAGGTGATAGTCGCTTTGACAATCAAGGGCTTTGCAGAGCTGAGGATGACCTCAAATGCAGCTTGCTCAGCAAGACCTAAGTGGAACATAGCTCTGTGCACTAGCTGGAGGTCTGTAGAACAAGGTCACCTGTTTAGGTAAACAAAACAAAGCAAAAAAGATATATATATGCAGTTGGCAAAAAGGGAAAAAGTCTTACCAGCGTCCACAAGCTGGGTCGTGCTGATGGATTTCTCAGTGTTGCTGGAGGCAGATTTGAGGGTAAACACTCCATACATATCCAGCATGTCAATCTTAATCTACAAAGGAAAAATAGCCCCCAAGTACCGTTACTGAAATCTATTCTGTGCTGTATGAGTGAATGTTTCCAGTTTTAATGATCCCTCTCTTCCTCAAAAGAAAGGGAACACTTTCCTCCTCTTACCTTTGCAGGTACAATTCCATCGTTCACTAGCATAAGTGGCATGGTTTGCACTTGCCCTGCCAGCACCCGCTTGAAGTGCATAACGGGGCATCCGGCACTGTTTCTCAAGGACGGATTCAACACAGACACACTGGGTAGAGTGCCCTCCCCAAACAGGTCAAACTCTAACACCTTGCTTTTGAATGCAGGTGCTGGTCTGCAAAGAAGAGGTGAATAGTTTGAGGGATAAATAACACAAGACAAGTAACATCAATGCCAAATTCACATCACTGCCTCACAGTTGCACATACCGGGTTGATCCTTGTATTGTGGCTTCGAACACAGCAAGGTAGTTCTGCATGGCCTGAGGTGAAAAAGTGACTATAATATAAGCGTGAGACTGGTTGGGAACACTCAAAGTAGGTGAAGACAAATCAAACACCTCCATGCCACGAGGCACCTGCAAAGAAACACATTTCCTCAGTCCATCATACCTACTGGCATAATTACAGAGCTTTTCAAGCCTTACCTTAGCACCTGTGTTTTTAATGGCAAAGCTGATCAGGCAGGGCACCTTCTTGCTATTGACGATTTTGAAGCGAGCCTGAGCAGTGCGCCCAACAAGAACTTTGTTGAAAATGAATTTGTTGTCAGCCAGTACATAAATGCTCTCAGCATTGAAAAACTGCTTGGTGGCCAGCTGAATGCCATTGCGACAGAGATGATGCTCCTCAAATATCTGAAGAAGATCCAGTCCAATACCTGGGAGAGAAAAAGAGTAAAAAATTAAGGTTCAAACCTGAGATACACATCGGAATTAAGAGGACCTTCCTACAATGAGCTAGACGCGACCAACTACTTCTCACTGTATCAAAATTAGACACCTGTTTACTTATGTGTTATATTTATTTTTTTCAAGACAATCAAAACAATAGATAGTCTGATCTGGCCCAATTACTTTTGAATGAAATTGAAAATGGAATGAATAAAAATGCTCTGACTGGATAAGGGGATGCACCAAAAATAATTTCATGCGGAAAATGCTGCACAATTAAATATTGCTTCACACAAATGGCAACGTGAGGAAAATTGGACATAAAAATAAGAAAACACTGATGCAAGTGTTAGCCCAATGGAAATACAGATAAAGAGAAAATAAACCACAGAACCATAAACAAAAGAGAATGTTAACATTCCCACCTGGGACACAGATTTCAGCAACTAGTCTGTAAATGATGCCCCCAGGTTGATCTGCGGGGTCACGATCACTGATCTCAATGACCAGACACTCAGTGAAATTGCCAATTTGATCTGCAGCACATTCCACCGTCACCACCTGCTGAGTTCCAGCTGGTATGATCCCTGTGCAGGGAGACACTGAGAACACTCCCACTGTGAACCGATTCTGCAATGGAAATACAGTGGCAAGGGAAATGATGAAACTTTCATAATTTGATGAAATTATTCAAAAATGACACATCCTGCTGATTTCCAGAATTAATCAATTGAAAATGCCCTCATGGGATTGTACAAAGTTCATCCTACCCAATCTGGTTGGTGTATTACACATACATATGAAGATATTTTTGACCAACTTGGGGTATAATAAATGCTTATGTAAAGATTTACTGTATGTCTTAGACTGCTTTGGTATCCAAATGCCATCATAAGAAGTTCACAATATGCACTAATGCTGATGAGTCCCATAAACTCAGCAACAAAAATTGAAATTTATACTCTTGAACAAATAAATTTGTCTGTCTGCCTGCCTGCTTTTGACTGCGTCAGGTTCTGGATTCTGCTTTTTGTCTGAGGTGTTTATTTTTGACCCTGATGCATTCTGGACTCTGAGTTTGCCCGATGGATTTTGGAAATAAAACAAAACCGCTAAACTCGTCACTGCTCTCCGTCCCATTCCTGCCAAAGAATCCTGCCAAATGCTGACAAATGAAGTCGGCCCAGCCAGAACAGCGTGATCGCAGGAGAAGTTACAGCATGGTTCCACTAATAGATTATGTCTGCTACCTCTTATATTTGTGATTTTATTCATTGGCGCTGTTGTGATCATTAATGTGTGATCACAAAATAGTGAGACCACAAGTTGGAAGAGCTTCATTTTGTTTCTTACCTGTGCATCTTTATGGATGGAGTCATGTCTGAGTTTACTGTCAAAAGTCATTCCACAGAAAAGGACATTAGTAAATTAAGGACAGTGTTTAAAACGAATCTGAATCTGAAGCAACTCAGTAACATTTAAGGGAAAATGTCACGTTGTATGTCGTATACATCTGCATCTCTTACCCCAGTCTTACTGCTGGTGCAGGAGGCTGGTCTTTATTTTTTGGACAGATGGTATAACGCATTGTAAAAACTCCATGGTTCTCAATAGTGAGAGACTGAGTCTTCTTGCAGCTCGGCACAAGGGGACCAAAGTTGATGCATTTTATGGGCGAGATCTTGTAGCTGGTGGTCAACAGAGGCCAGAGTGTAAAATTAGTGACAAAAAATAGAAATAAATAACAATGAGATAAATAATTGGAATATGTGAAGGATTTATAACCTGGCAAATACGGAGTTGAGAGACACTTTGAGGGTCAAGATGGCAATAATCTCTCCTCCTTTTCCCATCTTAGGTTCAATCACCTATCAGAGAAGTCGCGTTAGATTTCATATACGCCTGGCTACCATGTTTAACAACAAATAATATGTGTGGCAAATGACATGGCTCTCATATGCATGGAAAGCACAAAACACAATTCAGCGTGAGAATGTCACTCTGAATATGAGCGCTTAAGAACTTGTAGTAGACAGAAGTGGACAGAAGCTCAAACCTCGCAATTCAGGATACGTTCCTCCTGAATTGAGATTTCTGCCTTAGGTCTTGCAACAAGGTGAACAATTGTGGGCTTTTCTGTGGGTGCTAGGTGACCCTGCCAGGGGACCATAGTGAAAATGGTGTCTAGTTTTGGCTGAGATGGGTCCGTTTGCTCAAGTGTGAACCTTGTGGAGGAAAAAATATGAATTACCAGAAATTGCAGCCATCTGGTTTTTATATTTGTAGGTGAGCAGTTTTGACTTGGTCAATCAAAGGCCAGCAGTTCTTGTGTCAAAGTGTGCTGCAAAGAAAAAGTCCAATTCCTCAGCAAACCGCTATTTTCGAACAAATGAAGTTCAGAGTACTCACCTGTATGACACCTGGTATCGGCCTTGGTTTTTTAACTTCAGGGGGTGCTTATATTCTTCAAAGACTTTGACGTTCCCAAAATCCAGACAACCATCTGCCACAGCAGAGAACAGCTGCTATTATCCTCCATACTTAATCTACCACATTAACTATGCTGGAAACATTTATAAAGAATGTACCGGGTGTGATATCCAAAGCTATATCATAAGCTTCGGCAATGATCTGTATGTTCTCTGTGTGTATTATTCCAACAATCCTCTCCACGTCCGACACCTGACACAGAACAAAACACACACAATTATTTTACGATTATTCATTTCTTCATCATTGTGCTTTGTTCACCAGATCATTAATATGAAAGAGTATTTGTACAGGAAGATTTATTCCACTACAAAATTTTTCACCTCCAGACGTAGTGTTTTCTTGATAGCGCGTGGCTTCATCGGCTTGAAGAGCAATTCTAGTGGAGTAGAGCTCTTGGCGGGGACCACACCCTGGTCTTGTGGCACAATGAACTCATCCCCCAACTCATCTACACCCCGTAGTCTCCAGAAAGCTGGCAGAGATGTTCGATTTTGCAATACCACATTGCGGCTGACCTCCCTTGGGAGGCAAACAAATTTCAATAGGGTGAGGTTACCAAATGACACAGGATAGACTAGTGTGGCTGCCAAAAGGTAGTATGTGTGTTGGGGTGGAGAAGTGGTGCGACATAAAAGATGGCCTGTGTGTTTGTTTCACTGTCTTGTGAGGATAACCCGAGGCAACCCACACAAGAATGGGTCTCCATTCTTTGTCTACGCAGTGTTTCCATTCATCCAGTGCAATTAGATCAATTACAGCCACGGTAAATTCATAGTGACTGGTTTGTGCTTAGGGCGGTTGTGTACGGTCAAAGAAAAACAATCTGTGCAACATTATGTTACCTGTGCAATAGAACGCGATCAAATTGCCACTGTGCACAGTCCACTTTGAGCTCTGGTCGAACACCCCAGCAGGACAGCTGGACAGCAACACGCTCAGGATTGCTCGCAACGTAGCACACAAGGCTGTCCTTGATTTGTCCTACACTGACAGGGTAGGCCCAAACTGTCAACTCCTGGCAGGACGTACAAATTGCAACACAAATTACACACGCTCCTATTCACATGTAACCTGTAAATTTATTCATATACCACATTTCTAATGTGTTACTACAGATTTTATAGTTTTGGAATGGTTGCAAATTACCAAACCCTATCGACAAATTCTGCAACAACAGTAGTACCATTAATTGGTTATGGCACAGGCCGTAATGTACACACAAATGCACACACATCTAAAAATGAAACATCAAACTTCAGCTGAATTGCTGTTCTCAGCATTTCCCTGACAAAATGTTTCTGATTTAAAAAACAAACAAACAAACAGATCAGAGAGAACATTCTGTGATACCTTTTTCTCATTGGGTCTGAGAGTCATGGATGGGGGGTCCAGCAGATATGTGGTGGCCTCATTATCATGCTGGAAACTAAAACTAACTTCAACATCCAGACCAGAGTTATTTTGGATCACAAGTCTTTCTGCATTCTCTGGATACTTCTTTGTTTTGTACCTTCATACACAAGAGGGCCAGTGATACTTAAAGAGAGAGAATGACAAGCGAGATTTTTTTTTTTTTTCACTTTCTCTTACCCATCTCTTGTCTTGTTGCATAAGAGTGGCCCAAATTCATAAATTCCAGGTTTCACCACATATGCTTTCTGGATTCCTTCTACCATTTGTGGCAGAATCTTACACAGAGAAAATATTGTCCTACAAAACACAGGAGTGGAAATATGAGTGGACATGTGAATGGACATGTTTTCTCTAAGTCATCATTACAAATTTCCCTCTTGGTAATCCACAGCCAGAAAATAAAACTACATGGAAATAACCTTCATAATCTTCAAACAATTATTCCACAGAGCTTTATTCTCAAATCTAGTGTTTAAAAATTAGTTTAAAAAAAATGTTGACTGACATGTAGTCTTTGCTGATGGAAGGATATATGCACGTTCCTGAGCAGTGGAGATGGTACTGTTTCTGGGTACCTACAAGCTCAAAGTTAAAAATCTGCTCAAATCTCCCAGGAAATTCTGAATAGAAGCAGATTTTCAGAAAAACTTGTCCATTGGCTGGTACAACCCAGCGGAACGATGTCAGCCTGTACATAAACAACAAAAATGGTTTAAATCTCAGACTTTCTCCTGGAAGATGTACAGAAATAAATGAATCAACACGCATTGTGTGCCTGCATATCTAATTGAGTTGCCTTGCCTCTTGCCTCTTTGCTCTGAGGCTCCATGATGACTGTGATGGCCATATGTGATGGTGGAGGCACCACCAGTCGCTCTTTTTTTGGAGGCTTGTCTCTTGCCCTTGCCCTCTTTAGTTTTCTTTGTGTAATAAATGCACAGAGCAAAAAGTGTTCATACAAACTCTGATTTGATAGTGCGTGCATGAGTTGCAAAATGGGAGGGAATCCCTTACTTTTGAAGTCGGCGTACTTTCTCCATCTTTCTTGGAATCGGCATGTTCATCCGGCTCCACAAAAACAAAACATCCACAAACCGGTTTTCGTTCTATTCGGTGCTTTGGAAAAGGAACTGTGGAGAAGGTGATGGGGGGTGGGATGGTGGGCCGACTTGGGCCCAGGCCCAAATCATCCAACACCTGAAAAGATGAAAATGAGAGGATAATGGATAGCGAGATAGAACATAGTAAAAAGTCAGGAAATTACTGGAATTTCTAGAAAACCTATCACAAACGGCAATAAGAGGAGTGTGGAGCATATTCTCAGAGAAGTAAATTGCTATTTTTTTGATTATAGAGGTATTTGATAAACTCATTGACAGTTATTAGTATTCCAGGGGAAGACATATCAGTGTGTTGACAGCATTGCATCCTCATTCCTCATCAAAATATTTCCTATGTCAGGCAAAACAAAGAGAGGTACTTCAGCCTATGCCATACCTCCTCAACTGGTGGCAACTGGCTGCTTTTTAACAGCTCTGCAGCAATAACACAGTCTTTCCACGGCTCATGCAGTAAAATTTGAGGGACTACATCCGCTGGAGATGTCCTTCCTCCTGCTGTGCCATCATCCATCTGACTGGCTGTCGGTGATGACAACTTGCCAGTGACTTTCTTGGGCTTCTTACTTGCAGCTATCTGTATGTGGTAACCCATCACAGATTGTGTCAGTTTATCACTCATTGTCACTTCTATTCACTGCAAGAGATTCTTCTTCAATTTTACTATGTTTGCAATTTAGCAAATCGCTGTGCAAACAACATATGCAATAATAAACAAACACTGACATGAAATACAATTTGACAAATCATTTCTTTGCACGATTTATCTTTTATCTCACTCACCGGTTTCTCAGATTGGGCATCCTCGATCTCTGGTGGGGTTTCATCCCCCTGGAAAGGTACCAGTAACGTGTGTAGTTCCCTGTCCCAGTTCTGTAGGATGTGGTCCACATGAGCTTGGCTAGACTCATATGTGTTGAAGCGAGACTGCAGCTCATTCACACTAGACTGATTTGAGTAAAGCAAAATAAAATGGGGAAAAAAACAGCACAAAGAGGTTATTGTACAGTGGTTACTGAACTCATTAAATGGGAGGCCGACAAAAACATCCTTGCAAATATTCTGTGTTGTAACAGGTAATATCTCGATGGGTAAACAGACCTCATCTGCATCTTGATTGTCTGAGTGAGGGCCATCTGAGTGTAACTGCTTAGGCTCCTCTGTCCTGTGCGAATCATTACCTTTTGACTTTTTGCCCTGAGCCGCTGCAAGGGGATAGAGAGCAAGTCAGTTCCCATAAGCATTAACATACATGTAGATAATTTGAAATTGAAATCACAATTGAATGCAATCAGATGTCAGATATTGTTACTCTGTTTGGATTTTTTATATTCCTACAAGACCAGGGGTCGGCAACCCAAAATGTAGAAAGAGCCATATTGGACCAAAAAAGTAAAAAACAAAGCTGTCTGGAGCCGCATAAAAGATTAAAAGCCTTATATAAGCCTTATTTATCAATCAAATATTTATTCTTAGTATTTTTACAGCATTGGAAAACGTTAAGAATGTGTGTGTCACATTTTTCCTCCCAGAAAAAACATATTAAAACAAAAAAATTGAATTTTTCCCATTTTTTTCCATTGTCACACATTTTGGAAAATTCCCCAGGGAGCCACTAGGGCGGCGCTAAAGAGCCGCATGCGGCTCCAGAGCCGCAGGTTGCCGACCCCTGTACTAGACTGTACAGAAAACGACAAGGAGGAATGTCGCTCTGTAGGTATCGCACCACTGCAGAAGTCAGTGTTAAGTTGATTCCGTTTTGCTGACATTTGCTGATTCAGAGGTGCTTCAACATTTTTACTGCAACACTTAGAGCACATTTTCTATTTTCATTCAAAACTTTGGCACCTTCACTTGGACTGTGCCTCTCCCCTGCTGCCAAAATGGATTCTTTAGAGTGGCTGGACCGCGACGTTTTCCTCTCTTCTGCTATAACTGTTGGCTGTTTAGAGGAGCAAAAACAGTCATTTGTAAGCTCACAACCTGGCGGAGAACTTGCAGACTTAATTAGAGTGAGCACAACAGCATCCATATACAGACATACTTTGCTGCTAGGCTCTTCTTTCCTACCTTGTCCTCCCTCTTCTCCCTCTTCGACAACTTTTTGGTCTTCTTCATCTCTTGCTCTTGCTCCTCTTTTTGTCTTCGCATCTCTTCCTCTTGTTGCTTCTGCCGCAGCTTCTCCTCCTCCTCTCTTTTTTTTTGCTCCAGTTCCCTAATGTACCCACCAAGACACCCAGTGAACCCATACACATCTGCACATAGACAAGTTTGCAAGTCTCCATGGAAATCCTCTCTCTGGTGACTACTTTTGAGATAGTTACTAACTACTAACTAACTAACTAATATTTATGAGGAAACATCCATTAGGGCAGGGGTCGGCAACCCAAATTGTTAAAAGAGCCATATTGGACCAAAAAAGTAAAAAACAAACCTGTCTGGAGCTGCAAAAAAATTCAAAAGCCTTATATAAGCCTTATTAATGAATCAAATATGTATTCTTAAAATTTGTACAGCATTGGAAAATGTTAGGAATCTTTGTGTCACATTTTTCCACCCAGAAAAACTTTATCAAAACAAACAAAACATTTTTTTTCCCATTTTTATCCATTGTCACACTTTATTGAAAATTTCCCAGGGAGCCACTGGGGCAGTGCTCAAGAGCCGCATTCGGCTCCAGAGCTGCGGGTTGCCGACCCCTGCATTAGGGTTTTGTAATTCGTCGTTCTAATGAAAGTCAACTGCATGGAAAAGAGTGATGCAAAAATTGATCACTGCACCACGCACACAACAAAGGACAGTTGCACTGGATACCTGAGCTTCCTCTGTCGAAGTTGCTCCCGAAATTTCTGGTGAATGCGCTTTTTTTTCTCCTCTGGCAAGGCCTCATATGTGTCCTCATCCAAGTCATGCAGCCACTCTTCGTCTATGTCATCCCATTCCTTGTGGGCCAGCTCTGCAGAATACACACACATAATATCTTCATCCAATCCACACGGCTGATGTTAAATGTATATAACCCAAAATAACTACGTACAATTACTGTATCAACCTTTAGAAACCAACATGCCATGATTTCGTTTGTTTACATCTAAAGGGTTCACATATGTTCGAGAAATAGTGTGCGTGTAATGATTTTTACCCTCAGATTCTTTTTGTGCTTTCTCCCTGCTCCTCAGGGCAGCGAAGGAATCAGACAGGTTAATGACATAGATGTGTTTACGGTTGTTAAAGGCCTTCAGGACAATTTGTAGTGTACTGGGTATTGAGTCAGTGTAGACAGACTCCAGGCCATCAATGACAACGCCATTGAAGCAATCACTTCCCTGTCATCATGACAAAAACAAGGAAAAAAAGACATTGACGCACAGTGCCTTATCGCAAAGCAGTGAGCTGTAATCTCTCCAAACAAATGTTACCTTACCTGCAACCTCTCAGCCAAGATATCAACTAACAGGTGCTCAGGGAAAAGATGGCCGACCATAGCTAAATCTCCAAGCTGTCTCAACATCCCAACATAGAATATTCATTAACGTTGATGTTGTTGAGAAGCAGTGCGACAATTTGCATTTGAAAATTTAAACACGAGTATATTGTCAGGCTGTGAAAGTATTGCAGTTTGGAGACACACAGCCCCCCACCCAGAAATATCAGTGAAGCGTACCATTTCAGGTGCAGCTTGGGAGGTTTCAGTCTTTCTTTGAGCCGTGGAGTCGTTTGGGTCTGTGGTTTTGGAGGCAGTCTCTGTATTGTCACTGGTCATTGAAGAGGGATTTGTGGTTGATGAGATATCCTCTTGACGTCCTGCGGAGATCCATAACCTCGTGTTATCCTTCAAGCAGTAAAGCTTAATATCATATTATCCCGAAGCAATTGACGCAACACTGTGCTCATTTAACAGAGCACCATGCAAAAATACAATACTGCCCATTGGCTTCATGTGCTAAATTCTCATTGTCATTATAATGGGATGGCTGAGATAGACTGAATTACATATTTTGAGATATGGATGACTTATACCGCCCTCTTTTACCTTTCTTTTTCTTCTGTTTGCGTTTTTCTTTCTCTGGCTTGGCAGGATCGTCGGTTTTCTTCTGGGATGGCTCAGCGGAGGTTTGATTGTACCACTCCCTTGCAGCAATACTGACTTGGGAGGTGCCATTAAGAAGCACCTCTGTCACCTCAGCATCAAATGTCAGACAGCTAGCTCCATACAAGTCTGACAGAGCTGCTGCTAGGCTGCTCTTACCTGACGGAGAGGAGGAGCAATCAGTATTGGCTTAACAACCACGGAAACGCTACTCAACACAAGATGATGTCTCCAGCTGCTTAACCTGTCAGTGGAGCTCCATGAACAATGACAGCAATTCCTCTGCGGTTGTGCGCAGCCACGGCTTCAGGTGACAGGTCAACACCCATATGACGGGCAATGGCTTTGGAGACTGGAGTCATCTCCACATGTCCCTGTCCCCCACACATTTTTTGTGCAAAGTCCTCTAAATGATCTGAGGCAACACAAATATTCATTTATTGCAAATATCAGTATGAATTTTCATCCCCAAAAAACCCAAATATAGGTGAAATTAATCACATATGTGTGCTGGCTGCCTGGGTACTTACACTGTTTGGCTGGTTCCAAAGTCCGAGGAGGTGGTCCCACCATGGTAGGACTCTTGCCTTTGCCATCTGCTGGGTGGGTGGAAATGTGTCCCGTCTTCTTTTCTTCCTCCTGAATGGCGTCCTTTGCGAGATGTTCTTTGCTACCTTTCTCCTCTGGTGAACCAATAAAAGCAAGATGGAAACACGTATGCTCGTGGGCATGACTTTTATGACTTTCATGTGGAGAGGCTGCTGCATGAACCCAGATTTCAATGAAAATATGGTGTGTATGAAAAGACCTGGATTTAGATTTGCTGCGCAGTATTCTTTATAAAAGTCCAGAAGCTCTGCGGGAAGACTTTCTCCAGGTGCCCTGGGGGGCAGAAGTAGCGTGTTTTGATGATCGTAATCTTGCATCATTTGCAAGATCTGTGTAGAGACAAAAAATCAAAAATATGATAGGACCAAACTAGCAATTTTTGATTTGTCATGTGTATGAGATTTCACATCCTTTAATTTCAAGTCTGAATGACAGTAAAATGAGCCAGATCTGCACTAGTTCCGCCTTACCTGCACTAGTTCTCACTTACAGTACATCAACACTGATGAAAGAACAGCCACATATATGTTTATATCTGAAAGAGAGAGAGATACCTTTTCTTCCTCAATGTACTGTGTGTCGAACTCCAAAGAGTAGAACTCAATGGGGAAAGAGCAGGGGTTCTTCACAACCACCTCAATTTCTGCACCATTGTTGAGAGGTCGACACGGCCCCAGGTGTACTGCTGTGGGGTTGAACTCTAACACCGGCTCCTCCACCTCACCGTGGACGTCAATCAGTAACAGTTGTGTGCTGTCAGTGACGTGCAGAATGAGCTGCTTATGGTATTCACACTGGACACAAAAAAGAGTAATATGGCTCGAGTTCTACAGCCATAGGTCATCTCAACAGTATTAAATAACAGGTAATATTAAATGCTAAATTAAGAACACTCCCGTCAACTTAGGAACACGCAGGTCAAGTCTTCCCACCCCATCATCACTGCTATTATTTACACTGTTATCTATACCGATATTGATACCTCAACATACCCTACGAAAAAACAGTTTTTGTCACTGTGATGGACACACATTAACACACATTCCATCTAAAAGACATTGCTCATTACAGTCCATTAGTATAATGCTCTTACTGCCTCAGTAGGCCAGAATTTGACCTGGACATTGACCCACTCCCTGGGGGAGAGCACTCCAGAGGAGGGCAACATCTCAAACACCACAGGAGGGGGGCGACGCTCCTGGACGTTCTTTTTTTGATTTTGCTCCTGAACGTTCTTTCTTTGATTTTGGGCTGAAGACTTCTTTTCTGTCTGAAAAGGAAATTTCAAAAGATGGGTTTCGACCAAATTTGCTGTTGTTTTTCAAATGCATACTTAACCATGTCTCTCACAGCAATCGTTTTGGGGAATAGCTGTTAATGATAAGTATTGTGAAAAAAAAGTTTTGACCTTTTTCGGTGATTTTTCCTCTTCAGTAGATACGTGCCAGTGGCACGGTACATTTTCGTGATTATACAGCTGGATTGTTTGTATCTAAAGAGAAGTGTCAACAAGGAAGCTTTTACTACTTACGTTCAAATAACACAGAATGGTTATACAGCAGATCCTTAGCGTTGTAATGAAAGCAACATAGTTTCCTGAATGACTTGATCGACGGATCAATGAACTACAAAGCTATCTACCCAACTAATAGGCACATGAAGCCAGCCATTTGTCAGGAAATGCAAATGTGATGAGGGCAAGGTGAAACAAAATTTAATGATAACTCTCACATGATTATGTAACATTGGGAGACACAAACTTAGTGTGTACTCACTCGTTTGTGAAGCAGCTAAATGGGAGCATTCTCACACACATTCAACTTACACTGTTTTGTGAATCAATCAGACAGAGATCATCAGTTTTCCCTTGTCACAATTTTTTGAATACTTGGTTAATACCTTCCCTCCCAAGCCCCCAAACGTACAACTCATTAGTTATTGTACGTAGTGTACTTAGTATTTTCTCATCATCATCATTTCTCATGTAGTATCACCTGGCACATGCCACACTGTAGTGTGTCAAAGTTGAGTGTATCTGTGGAGATGGTGATGGCTGGCATAGTTACTATGGCACGCATCAACACCTGCACTGTGGGACCACTTGACACCTGTAACACCATACCAAACATTTACAATAACTATTTCACACACACAAAAGTGACACAGCAAGACAAGGAAACTTAACGAACACATGTACCTGAATAGGCATGATGACGCTAATGCTGCCCATCTGGAGGTTTGCTCCTTGTGGGTCGAATTTAACAGTGAAAGTTTCTCTCTCACCAGGTGGGAGATTCTTGACTCTGTCAAACTCAGTGCTGAAACCTTGAGAGAAACATTTTTCATGTTAAACATTTAAGATGCAAATTTCACTCCTTATAATTGATTCCTTGAGCATTGGCTGTGTAGACTGTGTGTAGTGTTCAAATATTTTAGGAAGCTGCTGCTCATTGTGGATTGGATTTTCTTATCTTAAAAATACAAACGTGGAGGATATCTTGATGTTGTACCTGTTCCAACCAAAGGCTTGCGGTTGGCATGGAAAGTAACAGCCATGGAGCCAGTATTCATGATCTTGACGGACTGAGTGAGGACTCTGCCATAAATAACATAGCCAAAATCTAAAATGTACTCTGGGAGTACAAATCTGTAGCAAGGGAAGAAAGTTTGAGAAAAGGGAGAATATTTCACACAAAAAAAAAATATTCAACCTTGAATTGAGATTTGCTCATGCACATTCTAATTAAGAATGTCCATTGGATTAATAGATCTGCACTGTGTTTTTGTATGACAGAGCTCATGCAAGCAAGAGAGTTTCAAGTTGTACACACCTGGAAAGCCTGTGCCACTCTGAGCTGCTTCCAGAGCAGGGCGACATCTCAAGCATGTTTCTGGTCACATTTTGAGCATTCTCTTTCACCAAAAGTCTCTCGATCTCCATGTGAAGCAGCTCCTCATACTAATAGTCCAAAAAAGAGGAAGTAACCAGAAAATGAATAAATTAGAATAAATTAGATAGATAGATAGACAGATAGACAGATAGACAGATAGACAGATAGACAGACAGACAGACAGACAGACAGACTCATGGATGGATGGATGGATGGATGGATAGACAGACAGACAGACTCATGGATGGATGGATGGATGGATGGATGGATGGATTGACTCATGGATAGATGGATTGATTCATGTATAGATAGACAGATTGATTGATTGATTGATTCATTGATAGATAGACAGATTGATTGATTCATGGATAGATAGACTGATTGATTCATGGATAGATAGACTGATTGACTCATGGATAGATAGACTGACTCATGGATAGATTGATTCATGGATAGATAGATTGATTGATTCATGGATAGATGGATTGGTTGATTCATAGATAGATAGATAGAATTGAACAAGGATTTAGGATTGAGCGCTGTAATGAGGAACAGTCCCGGTGAGGCAGGAGCTGTCCCTCCTGAAACAAGTTTAGCGGCAAAGACCAGCAAGATTGAGAGAGTTGGGTGTGCTGCAGAGAGAGCGCACATATTGGGCAGAGAAGGGTGAAGATGGAGCTGACAGGTAGGATGGAAAGAAGTAAAGTGCAGAGAAGGTTCATGGATGGTCACGGGGATAGAAAATCAGCTGTGACGACTGCTGAAGGGAGCGGCCGAAAGAAGAAGAAAAGAAGCGGGCCTCTCTAATAGCACCAGTCATTATCAACAATGATCCGAGACCTGCGCTGTCATACAGCATCCCGGGAACGGTTCAGTAAACGCAAACATCACATGTACTGTCCGTGGATATTGGCGAAAACTGTGTTTGGCAAAACCTTCTCCGAGGAATCTACGCCGTCTTCACACGTCGGAAAGTCCTCGGTACCGTCCAACGGCTCTATGTGAGAGGCGGTGATTCCTCTCATTGTGTCGTTATTTGTAGGCATTTTATAT
>OMPJ01044292.1:0-10216 GCA_900312935.1 Carapus acus
GTGCCCATACATAATTTCTGTGTGTGTGTGTGTTTGTGCATATTTGCCTCTCTCGCTCTGGCCACCTGTCGTGGTGCAGAGAGGCGGAGGAGGAGGAGGAGGAGGAGGAGGCTCCAGACTGAGGATGAAGGTGGTGCTGTCCTGCTTTTCTCTTCGTGGCTTGTGGGCCCGATGGACTCCCCGTGTCGCTGTCCGTGGTGCTGAACTCTCAGGGCGCTGTGGTGTGGTGGCACGCTGGCGAGCACCAACGGTTCACAGGGTGTGACCGCATGTCCACGCGGGCCAAGTCTAATCGACATATTGTGTCCCAGTTCATTAGGTTTTCGCTTTAATTCTCCACGTCTGATGTTTGATGCTAAATGCGTCTGCAGCTGAGGAGCTGGTGAGCTGTGAGGGCCTGTTTCTAGGGCTTTGACTGTTTGGGTTTTCTCAGCTGAGGAACGAGGACTGAATGTGGTCCTGATATGGATCTGGATTTGGAATCACGTTGATGTGGATCCACATTCCAGAAAATCATGCTTGAACTGGAAGCTCCTTATAGGTCAAAGGTCGAGCGGAGAGTTAAGACGGAATATTTTGTAGTAGGAAGCACTGAGGCCTCCAGACAGAGATGAAACACACGCAAGCAAACTGTGTGTTTTCCACACAGTGTGCGTGTGTGTGTGTGTGTGTGTGTGTGTTAACAGTAGAGTCGGGGTTCACTCCCCACCGTGGGGACAGAATGTTTACACGCATGTGGTTTGCCAAGCAGATGGACTGCCCCCTGCTGGGCACAGGAGATGGGCAGAGACACAGACAGAGACGGGGACAGGGACAGGTGGGAGGCCCCACGTCCATATTTGCGGAGGAAGCGTTTCCTGCTCGAAACAGGAAGGACATAAACGGGCACGGCAGACAGACAGACAGACAGACGGAGGGACAGCAGCGTCGCCGTGGAGACGCGGCGGCTCAGTATGTGTGAAACCTGCCACCATCCAAACAGAAAGTCCTGATTTAAATATTTCTGTGTGTGTGTGTGTGTGCGCTACCTTAAATGGGTATCTGCACTTAGTCATAATGTGCTGGTTTTGGCTGAAGCTGAAGCTCACAGCGCGGAACGATGATGCTGCTGCTGATGATGATGATGATCGCGCTGATGACGACGACTGATGATGATGATGATGATGAATGACTCAAATGCTGCCAGTGTCAAAACCGCAAACAGCATTTGAGATATTTACACATGGTGCGTAAAAAGCTCAGCTTGTATTTAAAGACCCAAATTATTCCATCATAATTTGACACAAACACAAAAGTCTGTGACGAGCCGCAGCCTGAGTGGAAATGAGACAAATGGGCCGCATGACTGAGATAATTACAGAGAAGTTTAAGTACTTCTTAGTCACACTTTTAAGGCCTTTAAAGTCAGCGGGCGCGTCTCAGACGTGACAATAAGATCACAGGAGTGGCTGCAAAGCAGGTGGAGAAGTCAAGGCAGCGCGTGTTTGTATTGCACTGTGTGTGTGTGTGTGTGAGTGTGTCTTTCTCATGTTAATCAGGCTGACACGGAACAATGGGAGTCAGCAAGTCAGAGATCATTTCCGCCGACTGTTTGCGCTCCGAAGGATCCTCAGAATGAAACCGTGTGTGTGTGAGAGAGAGGGAGACAGAGAGAGAGGTGGGGAGGTAGACAGAAACAAAGGCTGCGGCGCCGGGCAGGGCGGCGGCTTTGGTTGTGTGCGTGTGTGTGTCTGTGTGTACGCGTGTGCTCCGCCCATGCTGGACACACAGCCAACGCTCGTCTCAGAGGACGCGATTAGTCTCACTGTGCTGTCTGTCGCTGCCTCGTTATCAAGTTACTGTTTACTTATCATCCTCCGAGTGTGTCGAAGTGTGTGTGTGTGCGTGTGTGTGTGAGCGAGAGAGAGGGGGAAGAGCCTCCAGGCTGTCAGTGCCAGTCTGCATCACACTGACTCACCCAGAGGTCCGTCTCCAGATGACTGCGTTGATCAGTGTGTATGTTCAGTGTGTGTGTGTGTGTGTGTGTGTGTGTGTGTGTGTGTGTGTGTGTGTGTGTGTGTGTGTGTGGAGGTGTGTGTGTGTGGGGGGGGTCTCAGCTGTTTAATAATCTGATGGCTGTGGGGAAGAGGAGTTCTTAAACCTTGTGGACCTGCATCTGACACTCCTGTATCTCTGGCCTGAGGGGAGGAGTGAGAACAGTCCATGCTGCTGGTGTGTGGGGTCTCTGATGATGGAGGCAGCTTTCCTGTGGACTCTGCGATGGTAGATGCTCTGCAGAAAGGGCTGTGGTGTCCCGGTGATCTTAGACGCGGCCTTTACCACTCTCTGCAGGCTTTTGCGGTCCTTTGCAGTCAAGCTGCTGTACCACACGGTGATATACTGTAGGTGCTGTGGACAGACTCAATCATGTAGCTGTAGGAGTTGCAGAGGATCTTAGGTGACATTCCAAATTTCCTCAGCCTCCTCAGGAAGTACAGACGCTGTTGAGCCTTCTTCACCACCTGTTTGGAGTTAAGTGTCCAGATGAGGTCATCACTGACATGGACCACCGGATATTTGAAGCTGCTCACCCTCTCTACTTCTCGGATATACAATGGCCCATGAGGTTCCCTTATCTTCCTCATGTCCACTACGGGCTGAGTGGCTGATGTGTTTGTGTATTGTGGGGTGGTGGGGGAGGGGGGGTGGGTGGCCGAGGTCCATGTGTATTCCAGGGTAGTGGTGGGGGAGGAGGGACTCTCAAAGCGTGCATAGAACGCATAGAGGTTGTCTGGCAGGTTGTTACGGAGCTGATGTTGGTGGCTTTGGGTCTGGTCCTGTAATCCATGATATGGTCCAGGCATTGCCACATTCTCCTGGAGTCGGCATGAGAGAAGAACTCCTCCGTCCTCACTCTGTGCTGTCTTTTGGCTGCTCTTATGGCCTTCTCCAGCTTGTTTTGTACTTGGCTGCATTTCCAGTTCGAAAAGCAGCTGAGTGAGCACGCAGCGAGCTAAGTACATCGCTGTTCACCTAGGGCTTCTGGTTTTGGAACGTCCTGACCCTTTTGGTGGGTATGATGTTCTCAGTACAGGTGCTGATGTACCCAGTCACATTCTCAGCGTAGTCTCCTACGCTGACCGAAGAGTCATCACGTGTCGCTACAGCCTGGAAGACATCCCAGTGAGTTGATGCAAAACAGTCCAGCAAGGTGCTAACAGCCTCTGGCGTCCACAATTTAACCTGTCTGGTGACAGGATTTAACCGTTTAAGACCTTGCCTGTGGGCCGGATACAGAAACAAGGAGATGTGGTCTGATTCTCCAAAGGGGGGCGGGGTACGGCCCATAGCGCACCACATATGTTGGTATAAACGTGGTCCAAAGTGTTTTTGCCCCGGGTGGGAATGTCCATGTGCTGGTGATATTTGGGGAGCACAGTCTGTAAATTGCACTGGTTGAAGTCACAAGCCACAATAAAAACAGCATCGGGGTGTGCAGTTTCCAGTGCGCTGGTGATGTCGTGGAGTCTGCTGAAAGCCGCCTCGAAGTTGGAGCGCGGGTGGATGTCAACTGCCGCCGGCAAGTAAAAGGGATGGCATTTCAGCAGGAGAAGTTCCAGGTCTGTTGTGCAGATTTTATGTACTGTCTGTATGTCCTTGCAACACAAGTCGTTGACATACAGTATATGCACACGCCTTCCCCTGATGTTTTACTGGAGGCTGCTGTGCGATCCCCATGGTGCAGCGAGTGCATATCTAGCTGAACGGCAGAGTCCAGGACGTTTTCATGAAGCCAGGTCTCGGAGAAGATGAGAGCGCAACATTCCCTTGTCTCCCTCTGCGATGTGATCCTGGCTCATAGTTCGTCCACTTTGTCCTCTAGAGACTGCACGTTTGCGACCAGGAGGCTCGGGAGCGGTGGTCTGCTCGGACAAGCCTTAAGCCTGGCATGGAGCTCGCCTCTCTTTCCGCGCTTGCGTCGCCATGTCCTCGGCGCTCCCCGCAGGTCTGCATCTGACCGTGAGGCTGGTGTGTCATGGTCCTCCTGGGGATGACGGTGAGGGTGACAATGATGATGATTGTCTCCATCATCACTGCCGTTATTGTTTCTGAATGAGTGGATAAGTTTCGGCGGAAAGTATCCTGTGAAATCCGAACTTCACAAACAAATGTCCAAAAGTTCCTGTCTGCTGTATGTCAGCATTGCCAGACAGGTGAAGGTGAGGGTGGCGGAAAAATAAGAAATAGGAGGAAAAGCACCGTAAGAGATGGTGATAGGATAGAGATAGGACTAAAAAAACGTGGCATCCGGGTGCGGAGCGAGCAAACACGTCCGCCTCGGGGGGCGCCATGCTGCCAGACCCTGTTATCTCAAGGTGCATTGCAAAATGGAGCAGGTAGTGCTCCTCAGCATGTAGTCAAGGTCTTTGCGATGGACACACTGAGACCCAACATATTCCCTGTTAGCAACAGTGGCAAGGAGAAACTTCATAAAAGCCAAAGACACCTCAGGCAGGTGGGTGGCCAACTGCCTTGTCCTGTTGGGTTGAAAGAGAGAGGGAGAGAGAGACAGAAAGAATGACAGAGAGCGACAGAGACAGGTGCAGGGATGCACAGCAGCTGGATTGTCCACGGAGTGTTATACTTGAGGGACGCCTGTAGTCTGTACAGTTCTGTGTTTGTCTTTTGTGTTGTGTGTCATCTCATGCTGTTACCGTGGGAACCACAGCAACAGCATCTGCCTATGTCACTTCCACTTACCATCCCCAACACTTGGCCGGACCATGAAAATATCCTCTGATATGAAACTGGTCCGTGGCGCAATAAAGGTTGGCAACCTCTTGTTTAGAGGGCTCGCCAGTGTGCTGGCCCTGCAGCCTCATTCTTGCTTCCTCTCCATTCCTCTCCCAAGTTTATTTCCATTAGTTTTGGAAATTAACTTTTTTTATTTGGAAGAATAGATAAACGTTAGCAGAAAAACATTGTCTGAGAATCATTGTCTGAAAATCAACTTAAGTCTTTGTGTCTCTTATAGATGTTCGAGAAGCTGAAGGATTACACGTTGATCCACCTCTCCAACTCAGAGAAGGCCAAAGTAGATGGAGCTCTCACTTGTTGCTCTGTGCTCATAAACAAAAAGGTTCCAGAATAATTTGTTAAACTTCAATGGAATAAACTATCTCAAGCCATATTTGACCTTAAAAACAATAGCACTGTGGAACACAATATGAATAGAAATCTTGTGCCCCAACCACATACAGTGGATTTATTCAAATTAATTTACCACCAATTGTGCTGGTGTCTTACTGAAAGTTGCGTTAGTTCCCTTACTTCTCATGTTGTCAACATGTCTCTACAACAGTGGTGTAAAATGTATGGCCTGCAGGCTGGATTAGGCCTGCTAATGGATTTAATCCAGCAAGTGATATGATTTAATAACACAGATGTCACAGCCTTCAGAGCGTTTTGTTAAGTGTATCCTAACCTGCTCTGTTTACCCGCCTCTTGTCTTAGCTTGTATCTGTTCACTTTTCGGTCTTATTTTCCTTTCATCCTTGCCCTTGTGCTCTGCCCTTGAGTTGTTTTCTTTTTGTCTAGTTTTGTGTATCCCTGTTCTTCTAATTTAAGTGATGTGAGTACATCTTTCAACCGTTGCAACCTTCTTAATGTCATTGTTAAAAAAATGATTAATGACTTTATTCTCATACATTACGGCTTTGCTCAAATAACATCTATTTTTTTCTGATAACGCAAATATTCCCCCGTAATTTTTCTCAGTTTGAGTGAGGCCTTAAAACTACCGTAAGTTGCTGTCATTTTGCAGTGACGCAATACAACAGCACCAACGCTCTTACATCTTTGAATCATGTCATCAAATCAAATCGTCATTACAGATGTCCTATTACTAGATCTGCTAATCCAGAAACAGATCATGACATCTTTCACTCTTTTCAAACAAATTACTCTCTAGCATTGTCTGCCATTTTTCTCCTTCTACTGTGCCTGCTCGCTGGTCGTGGCGACCACCTACAGTATGTCTTGTGCGTGATATTGAAATATTTCTCAGAGGAAGGTCAGAATTCAGAATTGCAATGCCCAGCTGTAAACCGCTGACTTTTAATCAGTTTTTTTTTCTACCATTTTACATTTTAATTTACAAGTTAACAACTGTGTAGGAGTCATTGATTAACAAGAATGAGCTCAAATTCGATTTTTGCATGGTGCTCCATGGTTGCTTTCTTTGGAAGATGCCCTGTGGGGACTCACAATGATGATGACCTGGTCTAGAACTATTCAACAGTTTGTTTCAAAAACATTAAAAGATGTGATGAATTGTTAGATAGCTGCCTTGATCAGCACAAATGCTTTATAAGGCATTTCAAAGATTCAGAGTTGTATCAATTGTTCTTTAATGGGGCAAAGTTTTTGATTTCCTCAAAGATGTTAACTTAATGATTAGTACTGATGCAACACAATTTGAGGAAGTTAGTTTCCTCAAGTAAATGCTCCAGAAGTGAATTAGTACTGAATGGTGGTGTTTGTTGTATATTGTATTACAAGAAATATATCAGTGTCTTCCATTTGAGGACTGTGGCCGATAAGTTAAGAGAGCGGCATGTGCAGTGCTTGGAAAAAGATATCAACAAAAACTTTCCTTGGAAAAGTAATGATAAATGACCTTTCCAATTTGGCAACGGCACTGAATGGGTAAAATCTCAATTTTCCCCTCTCCGAAAGTGGCATGGAAAGGGTTAATGAAAAGTTAGCAACCCTCCTTAATGAGAAGACAAAGGTAGCTGCGCGTACAAAACCAGTGCCCTTTAAGTCAAGAAATGGGGATTTTCTCCCGTAAATTCCTCCATAACATCCTGCTCTCACAACTTCATTTTCCATACTTTTATGCTCCTCTTTGTTTTCTGTCAACCAAGGCTAGTTATTATACACCCTAAAGTGTGTTACACTGACAGGTGGTCTGTATACTCTACAGCAGTGGTCCCCAACCTTCATTGCGCCATGGATCGGTTTCATATCAGAAGATTATTTCACGGACCAGCCAAGTGTTGTGAATAAGTAGCAGAAATGACATAAGTGGTTGCTGTTGCCGTGGTTCCCCTGGTAGAGGCACAAGGTGAGTCGGATTCTCTTGCTGAAAAGTGTCGCAGCACGGCAGATTTAGCCATGGTGCCTGTTCTCACTGAAAAGGGTCCTTGTAATTGCCCATACTTTGTGGAAAGTTCAGAGAAAAATTAGGCGCTGGCTCGCAGGTTTAAGAAAACCTCCATCGCTGTTTCAATATGTTTGTGTATTTACCTGGGCGGCCTCTTATCGCTAGACGTGCTGGCTTGGTAATTTAGCAGCAAGCGGGCTCCGTACCAAGGTTCAGGACCAGAGGCAAATATGACACAAAGTACACTGTCTATGATTAAGGCAAGCACATTTACTTGCATCAAAGGAGAGTCGTGGACAGATGTGACGGAGAGGATCTGGTCACCTTCCAAAATAAAACATATTTCAGAATCAGATCGAAAATAAAACGGAAATAGTTTTAGTCCTGTATCCCTTCCCTGCAGCCTGGTACCTATTGAGCCATGGAACGGTCCCGGTCCGTGGCCCGGGGGTTGAGGACTGCTGCTCTAAAGGTTTTGTCTGTGCTTTTGTTTTATTCCCATTTGTTTTATTAGTTTTATTAAGTGGGCTTAGCCAATACACACCCTGGAGTGTGCTACATTGATGGGTCTGTCATTTGGTTTTAACTCTTTTTGTGTGGGCTTAGTGATTTAACAAGACCGAACACCATCCCCTGCAGTAGTACCTTTTATTGATTTCTGTGCTATCAGTTTTTCCTATGTCGTTACATTTACTCTCACTTAGACTATTGGGTTAAATTGTGAAATAAAACATAACCTCCCTCACAAATTGTGTGCTTCTTCTTGTCTTTGTGTATCTGATGTTGTAAGCCGGCCTAAGCAGTCAGTATCAAACTCCTCACACCTTTCACTACAAACAAGTCATCTCCACAATTACCTGATCAAACAGTCCCTTCCACATCAGCTATTTTTCTCACATGACAGTTTAACTGCAAATTGGTCTTAAAACTGCAAATTGGCCAAGGACTTTCGACGGAAGAAGATAAACATCAGGCTTCATTCATCCCTTGTACTAGGTGAGACCCCCTAGCACCTGTCAGAGCGGCGCAGAGTGTGCGCTCCTACCGCAGATCGCTCGTTCAGACCTGCGCCTCCCCTTAAACAACTCATGGATATCAGTGGAAAGCCCCTGCACCCCCGGCTGAGGACGCATCCCTGAGGCCTTTCAGTGTTCAGCGAGAGTGTGAAGGAGGTGCAGCCACCTATCCTGATGCACTGGGGTCTGTTCCTGAGGAAGTCCTAAATCCATGTATACAGTGAACTGCCTAAGCCCAGGTTGTCAAGCCCTGTGATCAGTTAGGCGTTGACAACCCTGTTTAACATTGAGCTGGAGTCCACAAACAGCATCCACACATTGGTGTTGCTCTGGTCCAGGAGGGTGAGGGCTGTGTGGCGCGCCATCATGACCAGTAGGGGCAAGCGCAAATCGTGGCAGCGGCATCTAGTTGTGGCAACTTCCGGTGGCATGCCACAGATCTGTGGCAGCTTCCGGTGCTGCCGCAGAAGCTGAGGCATCTGGCAAGTGCGCCTCAGCTGCCGCGGCAGCACCGGAAGGCACACACCACAGCATCTGATGACTTGAGTCATACGTGGCGACGTCCTCCAAAGTGGCATTAAGAACGGTCAGACGCATGCTGAAGGCATTGGGAGTCACGTTATATCGCCCCTTCATCTGACCGAAAGCCACAATCCCATTGTGCCTCGGCATCTGGCAGGTGCGCGTCAGCTGCCGCGGCAGCACCGGCAGGTGCCATGGCATCTGCCGGAAGCTGCCAGAGATTTGTGGCATGCCATCAGAAGCTGCCACAACTAGATGCCGCTGCCACGATTTGCGCTTGCCCCTGCTGCCTGTGGCAGCCTCAGGTCACTGTGGCAGCTCTCAGTGGCAGCTTCCGATTCACTATGGCAGCTCTTGGTGGTAGAGGCGGCTGAGGCAATTTCCATGGCATCTAACGACTCACCAACCATGTTTATGTATTCAATTCATACGTTGCCTATTCGAATAAATTCGGGGGCTGGGAGATGTCCTTTTGTTTTGGTGTGGGGTATGTTTTTTTTTTTCTTACCGATGTGTTTAATGAAATAAACTTGATGTGAGTGGTGAAACCATTATTTGTCACGAATAGCCTAATTTATCGTTATCGGAGCACTAATTGTCAAGGTTGATTTGTTTAATTTGTGAACGCTCCAGTCTCTCTATCCTGCCACTCATTTAGTGCGGCATTTACCTGCTGCGCCTTCAGCTGTAGGCAGCTGCCGTCAATTGCTACATGATAGCCTATTACTTGTGATTTTGATAATCTCTCTCTCTCTCGCTCTCTCTTTCTCTCTCTCTCTCTCTCTGCGTGTCTTGTTACAGTCTATTGTTATCAGCTGCCTCCCATCAGCGCATATTTTACGCTATGTAACCCAGTATTTTTTTGAAAATATATATGTTTGTTTTAGGTTAACTTGTTCATAAAGTTAATTTGGTATAATGTGAGATTTACGTTACTAATTAATGCAGTTTGTTTACTGTGTACCGGCAGCGGATGCAATCATGTTTCACCTATCTTTGTTGTACCTGTCAGTCAGATTTGTTACCTTGGTTATGGGACCTACTTTCAACCAATCAGACAGGCTAAGGGGTGGGACATCCAGGTGCGGAGTCCACAACACTTGTAGTGATGGGAATTTCGGCTCTTTTTAGAGAACCGGCTCTTGTGGCTCGGCTCACTGAAAAGAGCCGGCTCTTTCGGCTCCCAAATGGCTCTTCAGATTTTTTGGTGCTTAAATTAATTTATTACCACCAAAAATGTAAAATTATGCGCAAATTAATTACTTGTGTAAAAAACTTGCAGTATATCAAATGTTTGTTGTAGAAAAACACTTTTATTAATACAAGTAAGTAAGTAGGTAGGATGCAGCGTTGTGGGACCTGCTCCCTTTCGCTCTCTTTCTCCCTTGTGAATCCTCTCCCTCCCTCCTGCATGTGCTTGCTAGTGATGTGTCGGTCGCGAACGAAACGGCTCCGAGAGCCGGCTCGTTGACATGAACGACGGGAGCCGGCTCCTGATTGGACGGGAGCCGGCTCTTAATTGTGAGCCGCT
>OMPJ01044308.1:0-11463 GCA_900312935.1 Carapus acus
CGAGCGCTCTGGAGCAGGTTCTCATCAAGGATGTTGATGTGCTTATCTGCATTAATTTTTCCCTCGATCCTGACAAGTCTCCCAGTTCCTGCCGCTGAAAAATATGCCCACAGCATGATGCTGCCACCACCACGCTTTACTGTAGGGATGGTATTGGCCAGGTGGTGAGCGATGCCTGGTTTCCTCCAGACATGACGCTTTGCATTCAGGCCAAAGAGTTTGATTTTCGTCCCATCAGACCAGAGAATTTTGTTTACCCTGGTCTGTGAGTCCCTCAGGTGCCTTCTCGCAAAGTCCAAGCAGGCTGTCATGTGCTTTTTACTGAGGAGTGGCTTCTGTCTGGCCACTCTACCATAAAGGCCTGACTGATGGAGTGCTGCAGAGATGGTGGTCCTTCTGTAGGGTTCTCCCATCTCCTCAGAGGAGCGTTGGAGCTCTCTCAGAGTGACCATGGGGTTCTTGGTCACCTCCCTGACCAAGGCCCTTCTCCCCCGCTTGCTCATTTTGGCTGTGCGGCCAGCTCTAGGAAGAGTCCTGGTGGTTCCAAACGTCTAAAATTTCCAAATGATGGAGACCACCGTGCTTTTTGGGATCTTCAGTGCAGCAGATATTTTTCTGTGGCCTTTGCCACAGACTTCTCCAGATCTGTGCCTCGACACAACCCTGTTTCGGAGGTCTACAGACAATTCTTTTGACTTCATGGCTTGGTTTGTGCTCTGACATGCTCTGTCAGCTGTCGGATCTTATAAAGACAGGTGGTGGCTTTCCAAATCAGGTCCAGTCAACTGAATTTGCCACAGATGGACTGCAATCAAGTTGGAGAAACATTTCAAGGCTGATCAGTGGAAAAAGGATGCACCTGAGCTCATATTTGAGTTTTATAGCAGAGGGTGTGAATACTTGTGTATATGCAACATTTGAGTGTCTTATTTTTAATAAATTTGCAAATTGTTCTAAAAATGTTTTGCACATTGCCATTATGGGGTATTTTGTGTAGAATTTTTGAGGGAAAATTTGAATTTAATCCATTTTGGAATAAGGCTGTCACATAACAAAATGTGGAAAAAGTGAAGTGGTACGAATACTTTCCGGATGCACTGTAGATGAGGCTCTGCGTCCTCTACTGCACAGAGGATGAAGTGGCGCCAAGCACATACTGACACACAAGCTATTGCGTGTTTGTCAGTATGACAATAACGAACACGTGAAATAATAAATTTGAATTATCTCACATATGTCGCATCTGAGTATAAGTTGCACACCCAGCCAAACTCTGAAAAAAAGACAGACTATTACTACGAAAAAACTGCACATAATAATATGAAAAAGCCTTTGCCACAGACTGGCAAGCGTTAGTAAAGATATAGAATCTTACACATCTTAACACTTACCATGTCATTTCTTATTTTGGTAAATTTAAGCAGGCGTCAAGCAGTGCAAGTTGTTTGTCTTGATTCATTATAATACTTGATTTGTAATGTGTTTACCTGTTATGACATTGATATCAGGGTAGTTGTTTTCAGACAGCTCCACTGCACTGCTGTCTCTCTCAAATGCCTCACGTAGCTCTTTCTTCACAGCTGCAGACCCACATAGCCGGTAGAGACCTATTGTCTGAAAATTAACAAACACAATCCAGTACATACAGAAATTATATATCGAGCCAAATTACACCAAAAAGTGCAATGAAATTCCATATTCTCAAAACTGGAACCCTTACAAAAACTGAACTAAAACTATGACAAAACTATCTTAAAAACCAAACTAAAACTATGTGTTGGAGCAACCTAACCCCGACTCCATGTGACCTGTCAAAAATAAAACTGTTTACTCTCACTGGTCATATAAACACAACATTTTACTTTAGAGTTGGACGACTGTGACTTAAATGTCAACGTAAATGATAAACTCATGTGTGTCATCATGAAATCAACTCATATCAAGTCGGTATAACATACTGGTTACATAATGTCTGCGTTCCCTTGCTTTGTGATGTGCAGACTGAGAAGGAGGGGTACAAAACAGTCATAGAAGTGAAAAACTGCCATAATGTATGATCTGGAGACAATGGCTCTGTGCAAAAGACAGACAGCTGAGCTGGTAGAGATGGAGATGCTGAGGTTTTAATCGGGAGAAACCAAGTCTCACATGATTTGAAATGAGGAGGTCAGAGATGAAGTTGGAGCAGTTTGGGTATGATGTCAGACAGATTGTGTTGGCCTGCAGACATCCAGAGGAGAGATGGTGGATACGTAGTATTGGAGAGGTAGAGTGGGGGGAGGAAAACCGTGAGGAGGATTCATGTAATGAAGGAAAACATATGAGGGTTGCATGTGTGTCAGATGATGAAGGATAGGAAAAGGAGGCCAGAGATGATCTGCTGTGGCCAACCCTGAAGAGCGGAGGCAAAGCAAGATAATCATATTTTCTGCACCACAGGGTACTGTCAAAATTTTTCTAAAAAATAGACGGTGCGCCTTTTAATACGGCGCTCTCTATGTGTGTACTGAGGTCAAAAATCTTTAAAAATTATGCTAACACGATTGTAATACGTGCTACGCTTGATTGACTGCCAAACCATTTCCTGTCTTTATAGGGATGTAATATGCACACTACATCTGCTGGTAGTGATAAACCAATTAGAGAACATTACGTGAAGTACAGTACGTACGCTTATCTCCGCCACATCCCCGCTAGGTATACTGTATTACCGGTATGCTGCAAACCACATGTGTTTGACTACGGACCCACAACAATGGCACTCGTAAAGGCAAATTCATTTGGGGCTAGCCATTATCCTGGGAGTATCAACAAACAACTCCAACCACTGGACATTGGCATTAACAGGGCATTCAAGGTGAGGTTGCGAGCGTCGTGGGAGCTATGGATGAGAGTAGGCAAACGCAGATTAACCAAGACTGGGAGGCAGTGAGTTACGTCATTAGCTGTGAGTGTATTGTGGATGCCTGGGCTAAGGTATCTGCTAGAACTGTTGTCCGAGCATTCGCGAAAGTAAGCATCACTAATGAACAGCCATCCGGCAACGACATGGCATGTTTGATGATGATACTGCCCAGCTGTTCAATTCAGATACCAAAGATGAAGATTTCGATGGTTTTGATGCTGAAGAATAAAACAAAATAAATAAAGATATAATAAAACAAATAATGTTGTGTTTGTGTGGTTTTTTTTTTTAAATACTTGGGAAAATAAAGTTCAACCAAACTCATGTTTTGCTTCCGTTGGCTTGTGTTGGCATGCGCCGAATAACACGGTGTGCCTTATGTATGACTGAAATAAAAAAAATGGACCCTTAAATTGAGACTGCACCTTTAAATGTGGTGCTCCTTGTGGTGCGTGAAATACAGTACCTAAAACAAGACTATAAGTCACAACCTTTTTCTCACACTGTAAACCCTACATCAATTCATCAATACAGTGTACAAGATTAATAGATTTTTAATGGACGTCAGCTAGTAAAAATCTATCACCAAAGAAGACACTACCGTTAGTTTTGTTTTGGATTTCTAACTGTCGTTTTGCACATCATGCGCACACCCTGGCTATGGAGGACAAATGAAGAAATGTACATGATGTACTGTAGCTTTCAAGGTGAAGGCGATCTATCTGGCCATAAAGAGAAAAAGGGCAACCGGTGAGATGTTGGGGCAGCAGAGGGAAGAATTAATCAATGTAAGCACAATTACAAGTACGTCTTAAATCAATCTTCCTCTGTGTACGGTATCTCTGTGAAAACATCTCATGATACAATGTGGAAACCTGCAGCGTATATTCATGTACACCTTATAGTGCAGTTTATATTTAGGTGCGCTACATAGTCAGAAATTCATAGTAAGAAGAAGAACATGATAAAAAGATGGAAAGATTTGAGCACGACTAACAATTCTGATGAAATGTGCAAATGTAATCTGCCTGCCACAACCAGAGAATAGTGTAGCTCTTGTGTCAGTCCCAAGATTGGGTAAATGGTGAATATTGCGTCAGGAAAGGCATTGAGTGTAAAATGTGCCAGAAATCAATGTGGGGATCATAAATATGGGATAATAACAACCATCTCCACCGCTGTTGGTCAACAGGGTGCCGGTGAAAACAGGTTGTTAGGAATGCAGGTACTTCATTGATATGCTTATATGCTGGTGTTGGCCAAAAATAGAGAAGGAAAACGATTGAAGAAAAGAACTAGTAAGGGTTTGGGACTCTGGACGTTACATATAGGAACAATGACTACTTTAAGAAGAGCTAGGTGACATGAGGAAGAGCACAAGAGGAAGATAAGTTGAGGTTGATAAGATGACGGAACATTTTCCCAGAGGAAAGACAGGGATCATCAGAGCCAACCTAAGTGCGCACGTTGGTGAAGGGAACAGAGGCAGGCGAGAGAGAAGAATTCATCAGGGGCAGATCGTGGCAGGTTCTCTACAGCTGTATTCAATATTTAATTCAAGACGGAGGAGGAAAGACTGACTTATAGGAATTGAGGGAAGTTCACAGAGGTAGACAATATTCTGTGGAGAAGATACAAAAAAAGGTAGATGACTGTAATGAGATACAAGGGGGAGAATGTGGAAAGACAACACTGGATTGCAGCCAGTGAATTATCATAGTGACTACAAAGAGGAAGCAAGTATGGTCCGTCAGCAGGAAGGGCATCAAGTATAAGATACTGTATGTGCCAGCCCATATGGTTATGGCTAAGATGACAGAGGTTAAGATGCTGAAGTTCTTCTTGGGAGTGATGAAATGGCACAGAATTGCAAATGTGTACATCAGGAATAGAGGTGAGGTGGAGCAGTTTGGAGATAAGAAGAGAAGGTAAAATTGAGATAGGTAACATGAGAGAGGTAACATGAAGAGGAAAGAGAGCAGATATATTAGACAGACAATGCTGGAGATGGAACTGCCAGGTGGGAGGCTGCATAGAAGCTGCCTGGTAGACTGCATAGAAGAGTTGAGGATATTGTGGTGGAAGACTTGGTAGTTTCAGATCAGAAGTCAAAGGATAGAAGGAGGTGTTGCAGGATGATGTGCTGTGGCAACCCCAGAAAGGTGCAACAAAAAGATCAGTCATTCAGGAATCAGGAATCATTTATTGTCATTACAGCAACTGAACTGTGTAACGAAACTAAGGTGCCTGCATTCCGGTGTAAATATTTCAAAATATTTCAAATAGAGAAAGCAGGAGAGGAAAAACAAAGAGAGTTTCTATATACATAAAATATAAACACACAATATATACATAATAAATATCGTTATAAATCATAAATATACGTATAAATAACGTATAAATTACGATATGATAAAAACTTCCATCTTAATACCGGGGGTACATTGTGCTTAACATTCAATGTTGGAAAAGTTAAGCTTTTTACAGTTATCCCTTACCACACCACGATTCTCCTTTCACTGCCTCGCTGTTTTTTGGGGGGTTTTTTTTGTGGAATTTTGCACGTTTTTTTTTTCTCTTTTTATACAGTGTATAGCAGGGGTCACCAACACAGAGGTGGCGGGCGCCAGGCCCCCCGCAAGGACCACATGAGGCGCCCACAGGCCTGTTCTTAATATAGCACCACTCATCAGTGAGCTGTGTCTAAAATCATATGTCACTCTGTTGCTATTTCGAAAAGAATCACACTGATATTTATGCAGCTTTTAAGATGACAATATCCTAAAAATGTGTTTATTATTCATGACATTTACATAAGTTTTGGCGAAGTTTGACCTATTCTAATTCAATGGTCAGTATTGTGTGCATCATGGGTGGAGGGAAAGCTAGCCAAGGAGCTAGCAAAGATAGGCGCTGAATGCAGGTTATTACCCCCCAAAACATGACAGAAAAATGAAAGAAAACTCATCACTTTGACAAAGAAAAGGAGGAGGGATTCTATCACAACTGTGAAACAAACCTGCGTGTGCCTCACATGTGGAGCGACTGTGGTGACTTCACTACAGGCAGAAAAAGATGGTGAAAAAGTCACTTAAAGTGACCGAAGCCTGGTTAAGAGCTACATCTTTTCCTATCAGGAAGATGGGGGCGTTTTCAGACGGAGAAGTTGTCAAAGAGGCAATGCTGATAGTGGCTAACACTGTACTTCAAAACAAGAAAAATGGATCCGATTTAATCTCCACTAACTCGACCGATCAGCTGGACCGGGATCTGGCCAGGTGCAGGTGGTTTAGCATCCACTGCGAGGAGTCCTTGGACAGCAGCAGTACAGCGCAGCTGTTGGATTTTACACAGATTTTATCCGAAAATGCTGTAGACTTGGTCATTAGTTCAAACTATGACAGCTTTGTTTTGTTTTTTTTTAAACATGTGAGTTGATTTTCTTTAACATTACATTATTGATAACTTTTTGAAAAATAATGCAAAATACATCAGTTCATATTTGTTAAAAAGTCTTGCCAGTGACTATTGGAAATGGGACGTTTTTGCTATTAAATTGAGTATGCAAGTGATCATCTGAAAATTTAACAGTTACTGAGTTTAATAGAAATTAAGTGCTGAATACTGATATCTTTTTCCCAAGGTTGGTAGCCCTGGCGTAAAGTATTGTGTTCGGTGTCCTGATTAGCTAAGGGACAACCACACATGTTCTGCGTCCTGATTAGCTAAGGGGGTACAGAATGTGTTAGGCTGGCCAGATTTATATAAATGTTCTATCGCTAGCAGTGGGACTCTGAAGTGCTGTACTGTATATTTGCAAGTTCACTGCCCGAAAAAAAAACACAATGTCGATGAAACGAACTGTAAGGGAAAACGCACCTGCGGTCGCACCCAAAAGGCAGAGGAAGATGTTAACCATTGCAAAAAAAGTTGGACTTCTGGACATGCCAAAGGAAGGTAGAAGTTATGCGGCTGTAGGGCGCCATTATGGAATACATGAATCGTTAGTTTGTTACATGAGAGAGGAAAATAACATGAGGACGACAGAAGCAACAAGCTTAAACAGGGATGCAAAAAGGGTTGTAACTGTCTGTAACAAGACCATCGTAAGGATGGAGTCTGCTTTAGCTCTGGATCAGTGACAGCAGGAATTTTTTTTTTTTTAATCTGCGAAAGTTTGAACTTTGAGAGTGTTTAGATAAGAGAGAAATGTGAGAAAATGTTAATGCCTGTCTGAAAAAAGTGTATAAAAGTGTGTGGTTAGGGGTTTTATGTATAATAATTGTAAAAAAAAATATACCTGATTACTTAGCGGATTTCGTCTATTGCGGGTTATTTTTAGAATGTATCCCCCGTGATAATGAGGAACCACTGTATAGCATTTCTCAACATACATAGAGTAGCACATAGGACAGGCCCAATCCAGCCAACTGGTCTTTTTAATACTTTTTTATCTGTTCTGAGAATTGCCACAAGAAAATTTAGACCAGACTTCGATGCATCAGCAATAGTGGGCGATCGACAACACTGTTCCCTCTAAAAGGTAAGCATTATAGCACAGTAATGCTTTTTCTGTTTGATGTGTGTGCATCTAGTGCTGACCCAGCCTATTTGTAAAATTTTAAAAGTCAATGTGGCCCAAGAGCCAAAAAGTGAGCCGACCCCTGATACAAAACATTAGCGCTACTTTGTTAAATTAGTGTCACTTCAACGTGACAGTTTGGAGAGACTTCTCAAAACACCTCATCCTGCCCCTGGGACATGCTACACTAAATGGCATTATGATAAAACTCATGATGTTAACAATGACCTGTGCTGCATCCGTGTGCCAGAAAGGTCTTCATTACAACAAACGGCAAAGAGGAAATAGATACTATAAACAAAATAACTAAAATGTATAAAACTTGGTCTTGATCTGGATTCGAGTTACGTAATTAAACGCTAAGAGGATACTTGCAGCTAACCACAGAGTTACACTGCTGTAGAAATTATAGTAGATTGCTCTGGAGAAACCTCTTCGAATAAGATGCAATTGATAGAATTGATGGAACAAATGTGCTCATCCATTGTTGGACTCTCAACCCTGAAATTATGCGACCTGTGCACCCCACCCACCCCACCTGTGCACCCCCGAATTAACAGGAAACTTTTTACAGAGAAAATCTAGGTGGCTTTTGTTCCGAAATACACTTTACATGATGCAGTATCTCAGATGTGTCAAACTCAAGGTTCACAGGCGACATCTGGAACACAGTTCAATGATAGTTTGCGACAAAACAACATCATATGCATCGTCCACACAACTCATGCAACAAATTCCACCATGCAATTTAACAGCCGGCATACTTGTCACCTGCATGACCTGCAAACACAATTTCCATGCTGCTCTCATGACAGTAATCAGAGGTCAGCTGATGAATACATGGGCATTTGAATTTAAAATGGATTTGTGGATCTCAATGGAAGCAGAAGGCAGGGAAGGTGTTTGTTGACACCAGCTGTAAAATATGTGTACATTTTTTGCTGAGTTAATGTGAGCCAGTGAGCTGAGCCCCGGAAATCAGAAAACAATTGTTTTCATTGGAAAAATGTGCATATTATCACAATTTCCTTCACGTTTCAGGAGAGTGAGTATGAGTTTGACAACAGTGTAGTATAGTGATCTGTGTTGAAAATGAAATGAAATTGTAAATGCATTTCTTTCAAATATCAGTTCCTCCTGGATTTCACAGGCTTTTTTCTATTGTTGTTGCAGCTGACAATGCCTGCTTTTGCTGCAGCTTTTCTCAGAAATTTTGATGAAAGTTGCGATGTTTTGAGGCTTCTTTTTCCCCTAGTTACAGGAACACAGGAATTCGCAAATAAGCTAGAATGGTCTTTGAGGTTGTCACCTTAAAAAGCATGTGAGAGAAATTATTCCAACCAAATATGCTTTCATTGCAAAAAGTCAAAAAAGTGTTTGAAGTGCAAAGTACATCGAAAATATCATTGGCACTGCCAAATATGTTACTTAGGTACATCTTAAATTAACACAGATGATAAAAATTAGTATATTTGTGAGTTAACTAAATTGTTTAAGAATGGATGCGACATTGTGACTCTTCTCATCTGTCCTTTTCAAGTTTCAGCATTTCTCCTTACAAGTTTCACAGTTGAAATGTGTCTGTCTAGTGATGACTTTCGTTAATGTACAAACCAGAATATTGCAGGCAATGCAGAACAACTAACCTCTGCCTTCATGAAACATCCCTGGAAAGTGACTTGCAAGAAATTTAGCGGTGATATTTGTTGGCAAATGTGAGCGTTTTATGTAGCACGTCTTCATCTTCTCAAGCACCAACCAGGAAGTGAATGTGATGACGTACATGTCACGTAGTGGGGAGGTCGGGGGGATGGGGGATTTGTCAAATTTGCGAGAAATTTAGCGTCATTGTACAAAATTGCAGCACCTCGTAGAATTTGCAGTGGTTGGTGGAGATACAGTGATAGCTGCGATCACAACATCGCAATTTCCTGGAGGGACTGATATATATATATATATACTGTATATATACAGTATATATATATATGTAGAAAGAGATATCTGGTCATTTAATATATCAGAGAACCTAATTCAAAAATTATTATCAAAGACCAGCATTCAACTTTTTTATGTACACATTGCAACTCACCTGGTAACCACGCTTATGAATCTCACCGACGCATTTGCTTATGAGCAGAGGCACCATCAGTCCTGTGTTCTCCCTCTCCACCACCTGCTTTGCTTCCACCCCAAACACCTGCGGTTCGTGGTCTACCGCTGGCACATTGTCCAAGGAGTTCTGCCAATGCTCCATCAGGTTCAACTTGACATAAATGAGCCCTCTTGGTTCAAGCTTCACCACCAGCTGGTGGGAACGTATCACACGGAAAAGTGCGGGCAGGACTACTGTGCCATGGCAGCACGCGCGATTACGTCTTGGGGTAGGCTCCCAGCTGAACACCACCAATTTCAGGTGTTGCGCATTCTCTAGCTCAATGTTGAAAGTGTGGTCCATATCGAGAAAAGCAGTTCTGCATGTTAGGAGGGCAGTCCGTGCCTTATTTACAGAGTCTACCTGGATGGCACAATACACATCACGAGAATCAAGACGTGGTGGTTTGAGGTCTTCAGCACCATAGAAGTGTACGCTCATGAGCCCAGAGATATACTGGCTACATTTGGGCTGCTCCATAAAGCTATAATGACGAAAAGCATCAATATCCAGGTCAGTGCCATAAACCTTTGAGCTTCCGCCTCCTCCTGTCCTCTCACCACAACCTCCAGGACTTTGATCCTTGCCTTTTACTCCTTTACCCTCTGCTAAGCTGTTCTTCCTGGATTTGGCAAAGAGTTCTGGGGAATCACCATCACTAAGGTAACCCCCTTTGCTGATTGACTTAGAGTTGACATTGTTCTTCTTCTTGCTGAAGCTGTGTTGCATGGACACACTGCTGTCCAAGTGGTAGCGGGATATCACATTTCGTCTTGCCTGTCCAGCCCCAGACACAGACAATCTTAGGCGCCTTGAGCTGTGGGCTACACTCCCTGAGCCACTACAGGTTTGGGGAGAATGGATTTGTGGTTCTACCTGGCTGCTCCCATTGCCATGATTGCTGCCACTGTAGCAACTTGAGTTTCCTTTGACACTCAGCTTCCGACTAAGCTCTGGGAGTCTCTTCATCTTCATAGAGATTTTCCTGACAGTCCTTGGGGATTTGATCTTGTCTGGGATGGACCAGTTGAGAGAACTGCACTTTTTGACAGGATTTGGACTACAAGAGGGTGAGTGGCCAACATCGGACAGGTCAGGACCATCTGAGGTGGAGATAACAAGTTGAGAGAAAAGTTGATTAGAAGTAAAGCTTGAAGAATTACACATATTGGTCATACTTGGGTTGTTTATCAATGCAGTTTTGAAGTGGTCCATCACTAGAGCTTCAGAGGAGGGCCAGTGAACAAAGTGAACAAGATGATGCCAATGTTGCTAAATGAGAGAATATTTTGAGCTCAACTGTTAAGGAATCCATTCTATTTTGTATTTTTAGAGAAAATGTGAGGGATGACACCGATGGGTACTTCATTCTCCGCGGGGACTTGATGTGCTTCTCTGGCAGAGATGGTCTAAATCACAGGTGTCAAACTGATCCAGTAAAGGGCCGAGTGGGTGCAGGTCTTTGTTCCAACCAAGCAAAAACACACCTGAGTCTACTAATCAGGGGCCTTAGCAAAGACGATTGGTTGACTAATTGACTCTGGTGTGCTTCTGCTTGGTTGGAACAAAGACGTGCACCCACAAGGCCCTTTACTGGATCAGTTTGACACCCCTGGAGCCTAAGTGAACAAGTGACATGCATGAAGAGTACAATAAAGAGGAGGAGAGATTAAGATTGGGCAGGAACAAGACCAGGCGTGGCAGGCAAGCAGGGACAAAGGAGACCCCTGTCTGTGGACTCTGAGTTGGCTAAAGAGGAACATTTGGTGCTAGCTGTCTGGCATGCATACACAAATGAATGGGGGTGTTCACTAACATTCCTGA
>OMPJ01044308.1:11483-30658 GCA_900312935.1 Carapus acus
AAAAAAGCCATATTTACCCCTCTCCTCTTCTGGCTGAGTAGACTTGCGTATCAAACTAAGCTGCCAAAAACAAGGAAGGCCCTCTCAGAGGGAGGAAGAAAAATTCAATCCCTCAAAGAACATGACTAGTTTTATTTTATATAGTATCATTATATATAGTATTAAGTTTTGAGATCCTGCAGAATCACACAGCACCTCCTTCATTAAACGACAGCAACATGGTGAGAGACTAGGAGGCATTCCAGGACCAGATGGGGTGACATCTCCACACTGGCATGGTAGCACAAAGCAATTTATCATATTTTTCATACTATAAGGCACACCTAAAATCCCTACATTTTGTCAAAAATCGGCACTGGGACTTGTAAACTGATGTGCTTTTTGACCTCGAACCACTTTAATGTGGTACATTGCTCTTGAAAAGCTATCAAAATGTTTCAGTGAGACTTTGGTAAGCGACAAAGCCCGAGCTTCATTGATTGTCAGACTTTTTCCAGCTGACACGACGACGTTGCATAACAATTTGTCCAATATGGGTTGCTACATCAGACAATGCTAGATCACTAATAACAATGGATTACAAAAAAACAAAAATTTAAAGTTATCTGTGTTTTTTTAACCTGATTAAGACCATTTCGCACCACTGAATCCAGAAATGACATCTATTTTTCTCAATCAGGTCAGGTTTTTATGCTAATTTGATTTAGAAAAATCCAATCTTCTGATGAAATAGATTACATTTTCATGATACTTTCAGTTGATTTTTGTTAATATTTATCATCCAAAAAAGGTTTAAAGAGAAAAAAAATTGTTTTCTGACAGAACATATTAATCAAATGGAGGAATCTTTGTCACCAATGTCAAGAAATTCTCCAAAAACAGGTACTGGACTTGCATCATCGTGAGCTACAGGACAACGTGCTGATTCAGATAAAGATACTGGAGGCTGTTTCGGTTCTTTCTGTTCACCCCAGTCACATCAAGAAGTAGTCAGTGATATTGTTTGATGCCCAAACCATGGGACTTCCAAACTTTCGACAACTCCTCTTGCGGGCAGCAGCACACAATCAGTAAGGGACCATGCCTGGGAACTGGAGGGTGGCCAGTTCAAGTCCCAGTGACAACACAAGAGATTGGAGGTTGGACTGATGGATAGAGGGACTAAGTGCTCAGTTTGCCTTCTGAGAACGGTACCCCAGCCAGCTCAGAGGTGCTTTCAGAATGGGCAGTCCCCTCACTCTTAGGACCCTCCCTTTGTGCGTGACATGGTGTGCATACTTTCATGTGTGTGTGCTCTCCTTGGATCGCCACCTTGTCGTAGTGGAGAGGCTTGCGTGTTCGAATGAACCTGAAAGCTATGCTGTTTAGAGTTTGAGCTCCTGATAGTTTCAACCATGGCAGTAAGGTTGAAGGGGAGGTTTCAGACTAAGAGCGATCCAGACATTGTACCTAGGGCCACACATAGGCAGGCTCCACAAAGCGGAGACACTGGCTGCCCTCTGCAACCCCACTCACCCGAAGGTCGTCTCGAGTTGTTACTCTTGCAGCTGAAACATGGTGGGTGCAGTCAAGGTTGTGGGGGAACGCACTGCACGCTCCATCCCTCACACTAAATCCATAAGCAGCGCAGGCTTTACCTTCCACCATAGAAGGCCTCTAACGATAGGATTAAGTGACGGGGGCAGGTCGTGGATGCGACTCGGACTGCAGTACAGGCCTGATGGTCATCGCGAAGATGGGACTGGAACAACGCCCTCCTTCGGCAGCATCCCGTGCATCTGAGCAGCCCTATTTAGGGTCTGCACTGCTCCACCCCTTACAGGGGAAGGGTCTAGAAAATGTGACCTAAACATTGTTTGTTCCTTCATACGTGGGTGGCCTGCCGCAGCCACCAAGGCATCCCCATTCTGCAGTAGAAAACGACACAATGAAACGAAACCTATGACTATGAACCCAGCTACATGGAATGTCCGCACCCTCCTCGATGCTCGTGACGAGACACAGAGACCTTGAGGACGGACTGCCCTCATTGCACATGAGCTCAAGAGGTATAACATAGATATTGCGGCACTTAGTGAGACTGTTTTCCTGGTGAGGACTTGCTCACAGAAGTCGGTGAGGGATGTACCTTCTTCCAGAAGGGGCATCAGCGAACGGCTAATGACCTGGCATATTCCCCTGGTGAAAGGTCGGTTTGCTTCTTTAGTCAGAGCCTATGCACCCACATTGGATGCTGACAACAACACCAAAGACGCCTTCTACGAGTCCCTTGATGCCACACAATCTAAAATCCCTGACTCAAGCTTGTTTTACTGGGCGACTTCAATGCCCGTGTAGGCACAGACGACAGGCTCTGGAAACAGGTCATCGGAAGTCATGGGACGGGGGAGAACAAACAGCAGCAGTCTCCGACTCCTCACTCTGTGCTCTGACCATCAGCTGATCCTGACCAATTATATCTTTCAGCCGAAAAATAAGTACATCATATGGATGCACCCCACGTCCAAACATTGGCACTTACTGGATTACATCATCACTTGGCAACAGGACCAGAATGACGTCTGTATAACCCGGGCTATGCGTGGGGCTGAATGCTGGACCATTCATCGGCTGATCAGATCCAGACTCAAGCTGAAAATCCGACCTCCACACGAGAAACAGCAACCCCGGAAGCGTCTGGGCTGCAGGGCTGTGGACTCTCCAGAGTGTGTAGCCCGCTACCACAACAAACTGGCAGAGGGGACAGTGTCCTTGACATGGAAAGTGAGTGGGCAAAACTGAGGTCAACAATACATCAAGCTGCCTCTGAGACCGTCAGCTTCACGCAAAAACATCAAGACTGGTTTGAAAATAGCTCTGCCGCCATACAAGAGCTCTTAGAAACCAAACGTAAAGCCCATGCCACACAGCTCTCAAACCCTCACTCTCCACTTGTCCTCTCTCATTTTGAAGCCATCCGTAGTGAGACCCAAAAACAACTTAGAATCAAGGAGAACGCGTAGTGGCTCAGAGAGGCCCACGAAATCCAGAGGCACGCAGATAAGAACACATACGCTGTCTACAATGCTGTTAAGTCCTTGTATTATCCACAAAGGCAAAACATTGCTACAGTAAGATCCGCAGATGGTTCTGGGCTACTAAAGGAAAGACAACAGATCCTTGAGCGTTGGGCCGAACACTTTGACTCCCTGCTGAACAAAATAAACCCTTCGGATCCATCTGTCCTTAAAGCCCTCCGAGAACTTCCTTTAGTTCCCCTACTTGATGAACCATCCAAGTTCACTGAGGTCTTCTCCGCAGTGAGGAGCCTTAAAAATGACAAAAGCCCTGGCCCTGATGGACTTCCAGCTGAGATGCTCAAGAAAGGAGGCTACCTCTTAATGCGACAGATCTACTATCTCATCTGCAAGATCTGGCAAAGCGAGACTCTTCCCCAGGAATGTAGAGACAGTAATATTGTCACCATTTACAAGAAGAAGGGAGACAAGTCATCCTATAGTTACAGCCATGGCATCTCTATGCTCTATTGCTGGCAAGATCCTTGCAAAAGTTATGCTGTTTCGCCTAACAACGCACATCACAGAGGACATCCTTCCAGAGACACAGTGTGAAAATTATCTGCCGCCTTGACTGTAGCCAAGACCAAGACCCTGCTCGGCAAAATTTATGAGCTTCAATACGCAGATGATTGTGCTCTCCTGGCCTACAGCCGAGATGCCATGCAACAAGCCCTGGACACCTTGTCCTCTGTTTACGGCTCACTCTGCCTTGTGATTAATATCCACAAAACAGAAATCATGACACATGAGAAATCTCCAGCCCCAGTATTTAATGTTAGCAGTGCATCCCTAAAGGTTGTCCAGCAGTTCCGCTTCCTCGGAAGCACACTGACAACCTCCTGTCAAATAGACGACAACATCCAAGCACGCATCAGCCAAGCCTCCAACACCTTTGGCAGATTGCACTCTCGTGTGTTTGAAAACCACCACCTACGAATACCAACGCAAGTCGCCGTTGACAGAGCAGTGTGCGTGTCGACACTGCTCTATGGGTCAGAAGCCTGGACTATTCACAGGCGCCACATCAGACGTCTAGGCGTTCGGATGCCTGCACCGCTTCCTTGGCATCACCTGGTAAGACCATGTCCTACATACTGACATCCCCGCCAGGTGCTTCACTGACAAATCTTGTCAGCAAACAGGAAGTCTGGTGGTCCAAAGCTGCGGCACAAAGACCAGCTGAAAGAGACAATAAAGAGGTGTAACATCAAGCCCCACGATCTGGAGTCAGCTGCAGCCAATCGGCCACTCTGGCGTTCTTTATGCTATGAAAGGGTCACAAACCTTGAGGAGAAACGCACTCACCAACGTATTGTGCGGCGCCAGCAAAGACACCAACAAACTGTTCCAGTAACACCTCAGCCCCCTGAGCCAGGCCTCACATGTCCTGACTGTGGCGGGATATGTGGCTCCAGACCAGAGCTTCATAGACATCTACAGTGGCATCGGCGTCAGCAAAAATAACCACGGTCCGATCACATCACAGCTAAAGGAAACAACGTCATCTCCGTCTACGATGGACCGCCAAAAGAGAGAGAGAACTTCAATTTGTGTATTTGTAAGAGTTAAAACTGTGATTTCCCCTTGAGGGGATTAATAAAGTGTATTCTCTCTCCTTCTCTTTCCTTGCCTCAGGTCCGCTGACACAGATAGTTGGTACATGACTTGCATACCAAGCTTATCACCAAGTTCACGACTAAAATAAGCATGGTAAGCATGCTTTATAAAACTTGAGAATAGGTTCCTGTTGGGGAAAAATGATACATTCACTGCAGATTTAGCAGAGTACGTCAGGCTAATTTTTGCAAGATCTTCCGGTCTAGGCTATGTCATTCACATGTGATACAAAAAAACCCCTCAATTAGTCATACTTTGGCACATGCAAAATCTTCAAAATTCGTTAATTGCAAGAAATATAAAATAATTTCGCATCATATGATGTGAAAATACCAATGCATGTGAAAAAAGGTCAAAAAACAAATGTGTAGCTTAGTTCAGAAAGTCAACCTGATTGAGCAAAACCATTGTCATTTTTGGATTCGGCACATCAAAATAATCGAAAAAAAAAGCAATAAATTTGGTGTTAACCATTGTAATTGTAGCACTGGCAAGCAGCCACCGCCCAACATCTAGTCAATGTTACCTCGCTATGATTACACTTTAAGTCAATATGAGCCCAATTTTCAAATCTACGGAATATTATAACCCAATTACAGTGATACCTCAGGATACGAAATTAATTCGTTCCGGAGTAGCCCTCATATAATGATTCTTTCGTATTAAGTTTTATATGTAAAATAGCTCATTTGTGCCAAGCCCTCAGGAAAAAAACACTTTAAATTTAATAATAACGGTAAAACAAGAATGATATATGGTCGGATAAACATTTAATACCTGTAAACATGGAAAACTAAACCTTTAATTCCTGTAAATGAAGTGGATATTTGCGCGTCAAAACGAACTGGCCGAATGATGCCGGCAGGTACACAGTGCGAGAGATGCGGACCAGTAGCAGAGCAGGATCTTATGGAGGCGACTCGCATCAGAAGAGATAACCAATGGGAGAGCAGGATCTTGTGCTGTTTTCGAGGCTACTTGTAACTGGTAACTTTTGAGTGTGAGATTCATGAGTCACGACTTCAAACCGTTGCAGGCACCACCGTCTGCTGTTGGTTCATCATTTTTGAGTACAAAAAATACACTGCGAGACGTCCAACGCGGAAGTTGGAGTACTTGAGTACACTCGAGTTCAAATTCGTGAGTTCCTGGGTTTGGCTGCAGCCTGCCCACTTTTAACTGGAAAATTACGAGTTCCGAGTAGCCTTGAATGCGGCATCATGGAGTATACAGTCAAACACAAGTGCAGCAGTGTGCTACTGTTAAATTTTTTGCTGACTGCAATCTCGTTTCGTTTCGCATCACGAGTGAATTGTTGTGTTACGAGTAGGAAAATTCTTCGCATTACGTTTCGTAAAATGAGTTTTTTGTATGGTGGGGCTTTCATATCTCAGGGTTCCACTGTATTATCAAATGTTGGAATACAATGTTGTTCCAACTTCAAACTAACTTTGAGTGTCATCCAAAGCTGGCGAGGATAAACCAGAGAACAATATGTGGTATGCTTAACTCTGGCATTGTTTGTAATACTGTTACGTACAGTGCTTCAACATATGATAACTGCCTGGGCTAAGGTATCTGTACTAACTGTGGTCTGAGTTTTCATAAAAGCTGGAGTCATCGCTGAACAGCCAAGCAAAAGCAACGAGATTGACTTGGATTAGGACAAGAGGGAACCCAGCATGCTTGATGCCCCAGCATGCTTGATGTCAGACGCTGAAGATGATGAATTTGATGGATTTGTGGAAGGCAAATAGTTTGTTACTGTGAGGGAGTTGAATAAAGTTCGACTTACCAGACAGTTTTGTTTCGCTTTATACACATTTATCATGCGCCTCATACCCAGGTGTATGTATGAATGTGGTGCACCTTATAGTCTGCAGAATACTGTGGACAGCGAAAGGGAGACTTGGCGTTGTGTTGGTAAATGGCTACCCTCTGGGCCAACTTTAGGTAATCTGACGACAGTAGATTACACCATGGTGCTCCATTGTCTGACAACAATGCCATACCACACTGCACTTTATAGAAATTGCTTTCTGAATGAATGAAAGAATGAATGATATTTATTTTTGGTCATTTATTACAAGATAAAAATAATAAATGATCAAATTATGTTAACTACAACCAAAAAACTATTTGGCTGCAGCAACCTGCTGGTAAAAGCCCATCCTAATTATCATGATCTCTCAACAATTGTGATTACAATTGTTACATACATATATATACAGGATATACATACTGTAACATGCATGCATACATATACACATACGGTATATACAAAAACACATATGTACATGCATATACATGCACATATCTACAGATATACAAACATTTTTTACACATTAAACTTGAAACAATCAAATTTTTAAAAAATCATTAATTATGTCACATTGCAAGTTCTTCTCGAGTTTCCGTTAACTTTTCGGTAAATGAGTCTTTTAGATCATTCGAGAGTTTAACCCCGAACACAGACACACGCCTTTGTCGAACATTCGTTCTTGCTGCACGATGTTAAAATCCCCACCCCTATCAGATAATACTGTAACGAAAGGTGATTGAATGGCTATAGGAATATCGTTATTGACAACGCGGAAAGGCATTATCAATTTCTTTAGGTTGACAATAGACAAATTTTAATAGATTTCATTTTATAAAAAGGTCATTAGTAGAGTCACAAAATCCTGCATTACTAATTACTCTCACTGGCCTTTTTTGGAATCTAATTAGAGGTTCAATGCTAGTTTTACAGGTGACCCCAAGGCGTGCCAGGCCAGCTGGGAGACATAGTCCCTCCAGTGCATCCTGAGACTTCCTTGCAGCCTCGGCCCAGTTGGACATGCCCAGACAACCTCCCTAGGAAGGCGTCTAGGAGGCATCCAGTGTAGATATCCGAACCACCTCAGCTGGCTCCTCTCGATATGGAGGAGAAGCGGCTCTACTTTGAGCTCCTCCCGGGTGGCAGAACTCCTCACCCTATCTCGTATAGTGCGTCCCGCCACCCTGCGGAGGAAACTCATTTCGGCCGTCTGTACCTGAGATCTTGTCCTTTCGGTCATGACTCAAAGTTCATGACCATAGGTGAGGGTAGGAATGTGTATGGACCGGTAATCGACCGGTAAATCAAGAGCTTTGATTCCAGCCTTCCAGCTCAGCTCCTTTACCACGACGGACCGGTACATCGACCGCATCACTGCTGCCGCTGCACCGATCCGTCAGAAAATCTCCCGTTCTATTCTACCCTCACTCGTGAACAGGACCCCAAGATACTTAAACTCCTCCACTTGAGGCAGGATCTCGTCTCCAATCTGGGAGGGTGCTAACCACCCTTTTCTGGTCAAGAACCATGGCCTCAGATTTAGAGGTGCTGATTTTCATCCCCGCCATCTCGCACTCGGCCGCAAACCGCCCCAGCACACGCTGAAGGTCCTGGTCTGAGGGTGCCAACAGGACAACATCGTCTGCAAAAAGCAGCGATGAGATCCTGTGGTCCCCAAACTGGATCCCCTCCGGACCCTGACCGCGCCTAGAAATCCTGTCCATAGAAATGATGAACAGGACCAGTGACAAAGGGCAGCCCTGGTGGAGGCCAACATGAACTGGGAATCAGCTGACTTACTGCCGGCGATGCGGACCAAACTCCTGCTTACCGCATAGCCCGTAATAAGGGGCCATGAAATCCATACTCCCGGAGCACCCCCCACAGAGCACCGTGAGGGACCCGGTTGAATGCCTTCTCCAAGTCCACAAAGCACATGTGGACTGGTTGGGCAAACTCCCATGATCCCTTCAGTATTCTGCAGAGAGTATAGACTTGGTCCGGTGTTCCGCGGCCAGGACGGAACCCACACTGTTCCTCCTGGATCTGAGGTTCCACTATCGGCTGGATTCTCCTCTCCAGCACCCCGGCATAGACTTTCCCGGGGAGGCTGAGGAGTGTAATCCCTCTGTAATTGGAAGACACCCTTCGGTCCCCCTTCTTAAACAGAGGGACCAGCACCCCGGTCTGCCAGCCCTGGGGCACTATCGGCACCGGACTCCAGCCTCCCACGGGATCTGTTTTAAGTTCTCCCGCAGGTGGGAGTTGAAGGTGTCTCTGACGGAGGGCTCCGCCAGACGTTCCCAGCAGACCCTCACAATTCGTTTGGGCCTGCCGCGTCTGTCCGGCTTCCTCCTCCGCAGGCGGATCCAACTCACTACCAGGTGGTGATCAGTTGACAGCTCTGCCCTTCTCTTCACCCGAATGTCCCTAACATGAGGCCAGAGGTCAGATGACACGATTACAGATGACATCATTACAAATCGATCCAGCCAAGGGTGTCCTGGTGCCAAGTGCACAAATGAACACCCTTATGTTTGAATATGGTGTTTGTTATTGACAAACTATGATTAGCACAGAAGTCCAACAACAAAACACCACTTGGGTTCAGATCAGGGAGGCCGTTCCTCCCAATCACACACGTCCAGGCACTACTGTCATTGCCTACGTGGGCGTTAAAGTCCCCCAGTAGAATGATGGGGGTCCCCAGGTGGGGTACAATCAAGTACCCATAACAATCATATTTGTGAATGAGTAAAATGTGATCAATATTATCGAACACTTTTCGTAAATCAATAAAAATTCTCATTTTGTTTTCTTTGATGTCAACAGCAGTTGTTACATTCTCAACTAAGTCTATTACTATTACTGTTACTAGTGATGTTACTCTGTTGCTGCAAAATCTATACTGTTGATCACACATTATGCTACATTTTTCCAGAAAATTGTCCAGTTGTTGTATGAACATTTTTTCTAATATTTTTGAAAATTGATCCAGCACTGATATTGGCCTGTTGTTTAGATGTTTATTTGTTTGTTTGTTTTTTGCATCAATGTCATCTTCAGAGTAATATCCACTGTTCAAGTTTAAGTTCTTGGACAAGTAAGCGTTAGGATCTGTCAGTTTCCAGATCATGGGACTTATGGTCCTGAATTTCAAATGCTTTTTAGTCTATTTGATCCTCCATTTTGTTTTAGTATTTCTTCCTTTTAGATATCCTGCAAGGTTTTGCAACCCTGCGCAGGTCAATATTTCCTGTAATCATAGCTTCACTTGAATTTTTCCAGTTCTTTGATTTCTCTCATAATCAGGATCTTAGCTTGCTCTGGTGTTCCATTAAGTAGGATCATGACTTAACAATTTCTTGTCCATGTGGCTCGAATCTTCTTTTGTTTCTTCAGTACCCTTGCCTGCCATGCTGTCTCTGCATTGTTTCTTGTAACATGTTAATTTACAAAAACACCTGAGCCCTTAAGATTTTTACTTAACCTAAGAACTTAAACTTTATTTCTTTGATTAACAAATCTCATAATGATCTTAGGATGTTTTCCCTGTTTTTGAGGGAGAGTGTGGCAAGCAGAGATGTTCCTACTTTCTGAAGAGATGTCTTTACTGTGAAAGAAGTCAATGACTTGTTGTCCAAGTGTTTGTAGTTCACCTAATGGGGCGTCTTCACCTTCCTCGTCCCCGGCTGCCGTCCTGGCATAGGTGCGGTATCTTGCCACCAATCAAATAATCAGTTGGTCATCTATGCGTGTGCATTTTTTTTGCCTAACCAAAGCACTCAACTCTTGAGACATTAAGTTGAGTGTTTTTTTCACCATTCCATATCCTCTGCCATCTTCTTTGTCATTTTTGACCCTTGGTCAGGTTATAGCTGAGACTGTTGAGTGACATCACTTAATTGACTGCAAGCACATGGCATTAAAATAACTCCCAGATTTGTACCTTGCTAAAATTCTCAAGAGATAAGAGAGACAAATCCTTGATATCTCACAAATGCTTGGTTTTAAGCTTGCATGGTACTTATTCTGAGAGATATTTGATGGACTGGCACAGTTGAGCAACCAAGCAGCCATCTCTCTGCCATCTTTGCAAATTAATTGACATGGTGAAATACTGGTCAAGTTCAGTATATTAAGGATGGCTGAAAAGAAAAAGAAAGACAATGGAGTGCATAAATACATGTAATAATCAATTTTGTTATTATACATTATTATCCTGTCCTGCTGATACAGTACAACTAAGGGTGGGCTAAATGACGCTGCACAGACTCAGTGGCTTGTTGTGCAGCATATTTTTCAAGGCTTTGTTCACTGTATATATCCGTCTTATTCCAAGGGCACTGCTATAGAAAGTTCAACAGCACGCATTAAGAGCATGCAGGGTGGCATAGGTGGAGACAATTATGAGCAGCACTTCACAGATAGACTAAAAAGAAAAGTGTGTGAGAAGACAGACCTGCCAGGATGAAAAGAATAGATTAGAAAAGAAGAGAATGCTTTTGTTGTCATTGTGCAGCACAACAAAATTATGATGCAAGTCCAGTTCAGCCATGTACAGTGTAAATACAGTATGGGCCTATTTACAGGATATACAGACATATATACATATGCTCTCTGTGACCCTGAGGCTCTCTAACTGCAGGAATCCTGAATTCACTTCTGAAGACAGAATTGATAAGTTATGTCTTTGCTGGTAAAAGACAGGTGCCAAAGACGGGTGGCATGGTTGCGTATGCATGTGCTGGCTGAGGCAAACATTCAACAGGCCTGATAAGCTTTCTGTACAAAGTTTGAGTAATTAGAAAATTATAGGAGAAATGTGAAATCTATTCAAAGTAGTGCATTGTCAACTTTACGAGTTTGTTTCCCTAACAGAGGGTGCTCCAATACTATTTGACAACACATCAACTGGCTGTCTCAGGCTGCATCAGAACGAGTATATTTGTCTTGTCTATGTTGTGTGAAGAGTAAAAAAATATCCTTTATTGGGTTTTGTTTAGTAACACATACTGATACTAGTAACAGGAGGGGCCCCGATACAGCACTAAAACGCTGGCACCGGTATCATCGAGTACTAAGTAATAAGGTGCTGATACTAGTACAGGCCTTGTCTTTCTCTCGCCTGACAGTCACTGCTGTGATCACACGTTAAGTGCATACCGAGCCAGGAGAGGATGCTCTTAACCAATGGCGGGGCAGCTTCTAAATGTTGAGGAAAGACAAACCAGCATTTTACAGGAGAGAACGGCTACGTTCACACTGCAGACCTTAGCGTCCAGTTTCGATTTATTGCTCAAATCCCAATTTTTTATTCGGCTGTTCACATTACATTTCAGAATGTGTCCTGTCTATGGTGTGAACAGCTCACACTCCTGAACTGACCCGCATGCGCAGTTCATAGTTGATGACATCACGTGCACAACGGTGTTTACGGAAGTGAACATGGCAGCGGCAACAGGACTTGATGGTCTTGTGTTAAAAACGATGTCTGTGACTTGTGCTGTTCACACTGTCAAAAGTAAATCAGATATGGGACACATTTGTGTGAAAAAAAATCTGATTCAGGTCACTTGTGACTGCAATGTGAGCGTAGCCAAAATGTCGGTGAAATATTTCAACATAGACACTCCAGCGAGTACAACAGCTACAGTACATGCAAGATTTGCGGTGAGAAAGTTGCTGATAAAACATCAGCAACGTGAGGTGGCAGCAATAGCGAGTCGCAGCAATTGAAAGGGGAATGGACCAACGAGCCCTGGTCAGCTTGCCTCGGTGGGACGAGAAGAGTGAAGCAGTGAGAAAGATGTCAGAGAAAATTACCGAAATGGCTATGCTCTGTAGACTGCCCTTGGTTGACAATGTGGGATTCTGGCTTTTTATGGCTCACGCAGTACCAAAATACAAGGTCCTAAGCCACAAATATGTCACAGAGACTGCTGTCGCTGCACTCCGATAGAATTTTTCATTTAATTTCATTTCATTTATTGTCTACAATGTGGAAATTTGTCTTTGGTCTCAAAACAACAAGCAAGATGACAACAACAACAACAACACTTACACACAAACATCTTCAGGGCAAAAAGCAGGACAGCAGTAGCAGTTACATTAAGAACGCATCAACGGGACATGGTGTTCAGTGCTCCAATGGCATTTGGAATGAAGGAATTTTTAAAAATGTTACGATTTGCCCTTGGCACTTTATATCGTCTACCTGAGGGAAGAAGTTCAAACTCCCTATTGAGTGAATGAGAGGGATCGTTTGCTATTTTGACAGCTTTTTTCCTAAGCACTTCCTCGTACATACAACTTAATTGTTTCTGTCTCAACCCTATGATTATATTACATTTTGTAATATACCAATGACTGTAAATCTGAACACAGACTGCACGGACTGTTTGTGCGTGTGCATGAGTATGCGCACGTCTGTGCATGTGTGTGTGTGTTTCTTTTTCTGTGCTTGTGTTTGTTTGTCATGTCTGTTTTAGGTCAGGCTAACAGTTTCTCTTCCATGCTAGGGCCAAAAACACAAATAAGTCCCCACGGACAGGCATGTTAAGTAAAATACTGACGACCAAACACAACCATGAAGCAACAACACTTGCACCAGTGACTGTTGTGATGAATTCATTTTAGCAGTTACTTTGGCCTCTAAGCACTTAAGATATCCCATTGAGGGAATCCATACAGTTCTTATATCAAAATATCAACAGAGCATTGCAAATGAGTGCACAAACCTTAAAGCAAATATCAAGAATCAAGTACCAAGATTCAGGCAAATACCCAGAGTGCATTGCGGTCTAGCCCTTCGAGATGGAATGGGCCCACCGTGGGCACTAACTACCATGACTGGTTATTCACCGTACGAGGAGGCAGCTTAACACTGAGGAGACAAACACATTGCTGTATGCTGCTGCTCAAAGACATGGATTTACTGTCATGGGATTTTTGCCGCTTCTCCTCTATGAATTTCCAATAACCACTATCTCAGATCTGGATAGGAGAGTCAGCCTCTACTACAGGTGATGGTTACGGCTGCGGAGGAGTTTGAGCAACATTGCCCTCAATGGAATCACAATCAAGGTGGCATTCCCTTGAAATCTGTTGAGGGATTTCATTGTCTTGTGTGCAAGGGGGGTGCTGCAACTACGGGATTCTCTGGGGCTAGGGAGGCAGTCAAGACCGGCAACAAGTGGGGAGCAAAGGAGGCTATGGACGAGGCACAATTACGGCAATGCTATGGAGTCCTGGAAGAATCGGTGGTCAGAGGAAGGGCAGGACTATGAACTGTCACACCCCTTAGTTTTGACAAGGCTTGGGGAAGGACAAAAAGGCAACTGGTTGAGAACAAGGTGAGAGCAACCACTGAGGGAGAGAGGTCCAGCAGTTCAGTGGGACCAGAGCCTTTCATATATGCGGAGGACTGGCATTCAGTGTATCTTTCTTTCTTTTTCTGTCTTTTTATTCGTGGATTTGGATAAGTTCCCACCTCAAGTTCCCATCACATGGTATAAAGGTTTTTTCTTGTTCTTTTTTTTTTCTACTCATTCTATTCCTTTCACACCGCAATTCAGAAACTTAGTTTCATCACACCGTGCAATTGCTGTGATGACAACAAAAAAAATCCTGATTCCTGATTCCTAAGGACCACCCTCAGACCTGACATCTTTCTAAAGAGCATTGTAATGCTGGAGCTCACAGCGACATGGCAAGAGCACATCACAGATGCAGAAAAGGGAGCAATACGATGGCCCGGTCAGCAACTGGCACGGCCAAAGCTGCAAGACAACGTTGTTGTGGCACTCAATAATCAGGCACCGTCGTTCCTTAAAAAGCTTAAAGAGCTTTCCTTACTTACCTTAAGCTAACCTTAAAGAGCTGATCGTGCCTTATCATACAACCAGAGCTCTTCGATCCAAATGCGCCGGGTTATTAGTGATCCCCAAAATCAGTACGAGTAGAAGAGGGGGCAGGGCCTTTAGCTATCAGGCTCCTATCCTGTGGAACCATCTTCCTGCTTCAGTCTGGGGGACGGATACCCTCACTGCTTTTAAGTGTGGGCTAGAAACGTTAATTTTCGATAAGCTTATAGTTAGACAAAACTATGCGAGTAGAAACAGATGACACACTGAGCTCTCCTCTCCCCCTCTTACTCAATCTCCTCTCCCTCTCCGCCTCACTTGCACCAATCCACCCTCACCTGCATCCCTGTCTGGTAAATGCATGTTACTAATTGGGCTTCTTCCCCAAAGTGTTGTCTTGTGCTTTATTACCCCATAGCTGGCAGCTAGAACACCACCAGTGATGACGGACCTCCAAACATCTAGGTCCTGCTCCTGCTGCTGCGCATCCCTACACCTGTGCATCCCTACACCTGTGTCTGTCTCTCTCTGCCTCTCTATCTCTCTCTCCTTCCCTCTCTCTCCCAACCCAAGCGGTCAGGGAAGTTGACCGCCCACCTGTAGCCTGGCCTTCCGGAGGTTTCTTGGCTTGAGCGGAGGTTTCTCCTCGCCACTGTTGCTAATGGGGGATGTGTTAGGTGTCTATGTGTCCATCCCATAGCCCCTGACTGTTTACATGCTGAGGAGCACTACATGCTCCATCCTGTAAAGCGCCTTGAAATATCTCCTATTATGAGTTGGCGCTATACAAATTAAATTGAATTGAATTGAATTTAATTTAACTGAATTGTGAAGGTTGGGTACAGAGGTATTGCAGGACAGTCTCTCCATAGAGCACGATCGGTAAATTGGCACTCTGCATCACAGCCAAGAAGAGGAAGAGGGCCTTGTGTAACAGCACAGATACGGCAGGGTAAAGTGGCTCTGGATAAAGAGGTCAGATCTGTGGTCAAGTTCTACTAGGGTACAATCTCTGGCCTGATTAATCTTGACTGGGTTGCCTGAATGGGGCAACTGATGTTCACAAGATCCATGACACCCAATAAGTAAGGGATAGTGAACACGTCGGAGGTCATTGGTGCCCCCTCCTCGAGGTGGTGACAATAAGGACATCCTGCTTATTACACGGCTTAATACATTGGTAAATAGACGGTTGACAGAAATAGTCCATTGCAGCTGCTACAGATCTGTGGCATGCCACCAGAAGCTGCCATAACTAGATACCGCTGCCACGATTTGCGTTTGCTGTCACTCTTCATTATTGATGGTGGAGCTGTCTTTTTCCGAAAATAATGATTGCTCACCTGACCAATGACGGCCAATTGGAATTGAGTATTCACCCAAGCCATGTAATAACCTCAGAGAACATCTAGTGATGTACCCCACTCTTGCATCAGAAGATGTTTCACTGCAATAAAAAAAAAAGATTAGACGTCTCTGGCCCATTCTCATCTCATTATTGACCCTTCAATGGACTAGATGCAATTCCATTCCCTGCCTAGCATTGGGGGTCTGTCATCACTGGTCGTGTTCTAGTTGCCAGCTTCATAAAGCCCATGACAAAGACTCCGGGAAAGAAGCCCAAAAAGTAACGTGCATTTGCGAGACATGGATGCAGATAATGGAGACAGGTGAGGCAGAGAGGAGAGCGAGGAGGAGGAGGAAAGAGTAGCTCAGTGTAATCTGATTCTGGCCACATGGTTTTGTCTAACTCTAAGCCTTCTTGAAGAGGAAAGTTTTTAGCCCTCTCTTCTAAGTACTGAGGGTCTCTGCCCGCCGGACTAAAGCTGAAAGACTGTTCACAGGTGAACAGATGAGCCTGATAGTTTAAGGCCCTGCCCCCATTCTACTCTTACTGATTTTAGGAATCACCGGCAACCCTGCGTTTTCGAATCGCAGAGCTCGGGATGGACAAGAAGGCACAATCAGGAGGAGCATTCAGTGACAGCATTCAAATCTTGATCGAAGATAACTCCCAGATTCTTTTCGGTGGTTCTGGGCCCTTACACTCAAAAAACTATTTCTGTCCATTACTTAATTTAATTGGTGAAACATTTTTACACTCAAAAAAATTAAGTACAATATAAAGGGTTTAAATTAAGTAAATCGAACAATCAATAATGAGTAGGAGCAAGTCATATTTTTAACTGTGTCTGAATGAACGGATTTAGTAGATGTACTTAAATAATCGAGTAAATTTGAAGGGTTTAAATTAAGTAAATCGAACCGTCAATAATGAGTAGAAGCAAGTCATATTTGATAAATGAGCTGTATTTAATGTTGGGTTTAGAGGTTAAATCAAAATTAGACTTATATATTACGGCAACACCACCACCTTGTCTATTAGCCCGAGCTACATGGGAATAAGTATTGCCAGGTGGGGAAGTTTCATCGTCGTTTCACCCCGCTCACAGGAGCGGGAGAGGCAGGCTGGACTTCCCGCACCGGCGAACAGCAATGAACTCCGCCGCATCTGCCGACAAGGTTACATGCTGTCAGGCCTGGGACTTTGGCTATCTCAAGTGCCCGTCATATCTAAAGGAACCCTAGACAAAACCTGCTCTAACTCACGGACACGTCTCTCTAATAGAGACACCCTGTCTGCCACGGCGGAACAGTCGACGCACGCCATCGTTGTAAAACGACGCTGCTTTCGACTGTGGATATGAGTTAACATTAGCTGCTAAGCTAGGCTAACCTCGAGCTGATGGGCAGAAGCAACAAGGGATAAACCACAAGTACTAATGCCGCGTCAGATGAAAGCAGATAATCTGATATACGAAATGAACAGAGAAAATAGCGAAATAGCGTAAGAGAGGACAGACATGGGTTGGGAGCAGGAAAGAGTAAAAATGCGGTGACTATTTCACGGAACCGGAACCGGGAGTGACGTCATCTGCAGGCAGTAGGCAGGTATATGTGGGGGGAGTCGGGGGGGGCGTGGGCGGCGGCAAATTTTAAGTTGGATTGACTGATAATTTCTCTTCTTCAAAATGATTACCTCTCATAGTTTATTCTCAAATATATTGTTGAAACATACAAAAACAATCACATATATTTAAACAATTTAATCTGTTGGTCAAGTTATCATTTATTTCTATGAAAGAGACTCGTTCAAAATGTGTAAATTTCACACAAATATTTCCTATTTGATTTTACTTATTAATTTCAAAATGGTCGACCCAAATACACGTCAAGATGATTTTTTTTTTTTTTTTTTTTTTATGTAAGAATACCTTTTTATTACTGTTACATTTACAGGCGCCATGAAATATTTTTTTGAGTGTAATACGGGCTGTGCGGTCTCTATACGACCAGAGCAGGAATTTGATCCGCATTGCCGGCAGTAAGTCAAACGACTTACAGTGCATGTTGGCCTCCGCCAGGGCTGCCCTTTGTCACCGGTCCTGTTCATTATTTATATGGACAGGATTTCTAGGCGCAGTCAGGGTCCAGTTTGGGGACCACAGGATCTCATCGCTGCTTTTTGCAGACAATGTTGTCCTGTTGGCACCCTCAGACCAGGACCTCCAGCGCGTTCTGGGGCGGTTTGCAGTCGAGTGCGAGATGGCAGGGATGAAAATCAGCACCTCTAAATCTGAGGCCATGGTTCTTGACCGGAAAAGGGTGGTTAGCACCCTCCAGATCGTAGACGAGATCCTGCCTCAAGTGGAGGAGTTTAAGTACCTGTACCTTGGGGTCCTGTTCACGAGTGAGGGTAGAATAGAACGGGAGATCGACCGACAGATCGGTGCAGCGGTGGCAGTGATGCAGTCGATGTACCGATCCATCGTGGTAAAGAAGGAGCTGAGCCGCAAGGCAAACTTTGGGTCATGACCGAAAGGACAAGATCTCGGGTACAGGCGGCCAAAATGAGTTTCCTCCGCAGGGTGGCGGGACGCACTCTGCGAGATAGGGTGAGGAGTTCTGCCACCCGGGAGGAGCTCAAAGTAGAGCCGCTTCTCCTCCACATCGAGAAGAGCCAGCTGAGGTGGATCAGGCATCTAAATCGGATGCCTCCTGGACACCTTCCTAGGGAGGTATTCCAGGCATGTCCGACTGGGAAGACCCAGGACGCGCTGGAGGGACTATGTCTCCCAGCTGGCCTGGGAACGCCTCGGGGTCCTCCCAGAGGAGCTAGAGGAGATGTCTGGGGAGAGGGAAGTCTGGGGTTCCCTTTAGAGACTGCTGCCCCCGCAACCCGGCCCCAGATAAGCGTCAGAAAATGGATGGATGAATGGATAGTATCTCCACATATGCATTGCGTCGGGTATCCAGTATTCTTCTAATACAGTGGTTCTCAAATGGGGGTACGTGTACCCCTGGGGGAACGTGGCAGGGGTACGTGAAGCTTTTCAGAATATCTTTAAAAAATCTTTTAAGTGCAATCTTCTTTTTTTTGATCCTAAAAGAGGTAACGTTTATTTTTGTGTGAGCAAATCTTTATTTATTAAGTTAATTTATTTTGTAAACAAAATATAATTTATCTATAATTAAGTTATAGATTTATTTCTGTGAACACACTTTAGTTATTTATGTATATATTTAATTTTGTACCATTACAGAGACCAATTTAAATTAGCAGCGTTTTGCATGTTTCAGTTTTGACTGGTTTTATGCCTTCCTGGTGGTCACCGTCTTCTGTTTTTCTTTTTTGTTTCTACATGCAATGTTTGCAATATGGATGTATTTGTCAGGTTCACTGATATAAGTTGTTTGGCTTTAATAAATCAGACAGTGATTTTACAGCACTGTACCTCTTTTTTCTTCCAAAAA
>OMPJ01044315.1:0-20296 GCA_900312935.1 Carapus acus
TAATTCTCAGTTTTCCCTGGTTGCACCTCCATGACCCCCACATTAATTGGGAGACAGGAGCAGTAGTGGAGTGGAGCAAGGCATGTCGCAGGCAATGTTTTGTATCCTCCTCAAGACCAGTCGACCCTGTGAACCCTGGTGATGTGAAAAGGGCCCCAATGATGATAAAGACTAGATAGATAGATAGATAGATAGATAGATAGATAGATAGATAGATAGATAGATAGATAGATAGATAGATAGATAGACAGATAGATAGAAGTGAGGGCTGAGGTGTTGCAGTGAGCCCATTCGTTACGGCTGTTTTGCCGCCCTGGAGCTCAGTGCACCTTCACGGTGACATCCCAGCGGTTCTAGTGGCCCACTCTGTGTTGGGATGTCAATGGGTATGTGGCTGCTTGCAGGACCTGTAGCCAACACAAGGTGACGCATTGCGCCTTGGCGGGGTTGCTCCACCAACTACCTGTCCCCCACAGACCCTGGTCCCACATATCCCTTGACTTCATTACTAGACTCCCGGTTTCAGGTAACAACACGGTGATCATAATTGTTGTGTACAGGTCCAGTAAATCATGGCATTTTGTTCCCTTGCCTGCCCTGCCCTCTGCTAAAGAAACAACCCATCTAGTCATGTTTTTTGGTTCCATTGACTTCCTGTGGATGCAGTGTCCGACCAGGGGCCACAGTTCACATCTGCCTTCTGGAAGGGGGTCTGTGGTCTGGTGTTATCACTCAGAGTCATCATGCTGTGTGTCCTCCTGGGCACTGGGTGGTGTTGTCCACCAGGGTGTCTGTGCGTGTTTTCTTTTTCTCTTACAGGTGCGGACACGTGAGGGAAAACGGCCACTATTTAAAGAGGAGGACAGAGGATCAGCGGCCCTTGCTGCCCCGACGCTTTGCCGTTCTTGAGCACGCTGTTCCTTTGTTCCGTTACTGTGAGATCGATAGCTACTGTGTTTCGTCGCCATCGGACAGATTAGATTCCGGGTCGCTGTAGGGGACGGAGGCTACTTTTGTTATTAGTTTTCTCCTGGTTACGGATAGGGAGGGAAAGGATTGTTGTTTTGTTTGGCGTTACGCGGGTTAGGTGAGCTTAATTGTTTTTGAGCATCCTTTTTGTTTGTTGTTTTGTAACGCCCCTCCCTGACGCCGAACAACCCGTGTTGTGTTTGTGTGGTTATCCGCATTAAATTGATTTGACGAGTAAAAGGTGTTACTTTTTATGTTGCGTCCAGGACCCCCTAGCCTGGGACGTAACACTGGGGTTTTTTTTTTTTTTTGGTTTGGAGATGTCAGGAGCAATTGTTTGAGGGGGAGGTTCTGTGAGAGAATCGAGCTTCTTTTCTGACTTTTCTCTTCCTGGTTAGTGTTACTCTTCCTTTCCCGACCCTGTCACCCCTACGATCCAACCGTCCAATCAACTGGCAACTTGAGCAATCAGTCGACTTCTTAACCTCACCTGTGCCTGAGCTCAAGTTGCGGATTGTTTTGTGATCTTACCCTGACCCTCCAGCATTTTTCCCAGCTAAAGTTTTCCTGGTTTCCATCTTGCTTGTCCCTGTTTTCGATTCCGTCTCTTGCCTGCCCAATCGCCTTGTTTTTGTTTTTTGGATCTGGGAGCTGCCTGGTAACATGACCTTTGCCTGCCCTCTGATTCACCCTGCTCTCCTTTCTCCCAAAACTGACCCATCGCCTGTCTAAGACCACAAGTTCGCTCTGCCCCTGATTTGGTTTCGGTTGTCGTGTCCTGAGTTAACTTGTCGTGTGTTAGTATTTAGCCTAGCGCTCAGGTTTCGGCCAGCACTGTCACCTGCCCTTGTTGTAATAATAAACACCTGTCAAAACAAGACTTTTGTGTGTGAAAGTGTGCCTTTGGGTTCTCTGCTTGGTTCATGATAGAATGTCAAACTCAATTCATCTACCAAAGGAGAAATGTACAATTTACACCACACCATATTATCAAATGCATTCATGGAATGACATGCACATACACACAAGTAAATCACTGATCACAGTAACCATGTGGTACAGTGAGGGGGTGGGGGATAAGAGTGTGGGGGTCGTGGGAGTTGCGCCCTCAGAGTTAGGTTTCTTGCTGAAGGGAACCATAGGAGTGCTGAGGAGTCAAACATGAATCCCCTCAGCCACCAGTCTGGCCTCAGTACATTTTGGTCTGAGCCGGAACTTGGAAGTGCTATGCTCAGGTCCCTGACAGAGCCACTACTGCCCCAAACAATAAAAAGCAGACCGAGATCAGAGGTCAGAGAAATTAGATCGAAATGGTTAAAATAAGAATATCCTCATTCATCTTGTGTGGGGAAACACCACGTTTGGACACATACAAGGGACATATGATAAGATATACTGGACATAAGATGTTGAAGATGGAGCTGCGAGGTAGGAGAAAAAGAGGAAGACCCAAAAGAGGGTTCATGAACATAGTGATGGAGGCTATGGGGGCACTTTATCTAAGATTGTCATAGAATAATGTGCTGGAGGAGATGTCTGTGCCATTTCTTTCTCATGGTGCTGCTACTCTGAGCTGTTTTGCAACCATCTTGTTCAGGAATTTGCGAAAGATAACAATAGTGGGTACATGAGTTGAGGATACAAAGACTGGGAGGAGGTGGAGGTAGATGATCCACTGTGGCCCTGAACGGAGCATCACCATCATGCTTTGAGACGTAAAAATGAGGCAGGTACGACACCATTAGGTGAACTGTGGCCTACAGACACTCAAAGCTGACTTTATTGGAATATGTTTGAGTTACAACACCAGAAACTTTACCAAACACAACAGTATAATACAAGAGTTTACATTATTCACATCAAACAATTTCACCTCAAATGTCTGACTGTGAATGTGTCAGTCATCAGAAACTCAAGTACTGTCAGTGCAACCATGGCTCTCTATGTCGAACACTCATTAAGACATAGAAACCTTTAACAAAAGCATAAATGAAACCGTAAATTCAGGTTTAAATACTGGAAAGAAATTCTGAGCAAGCCTCCAGGTAATGGTTATGTTCTACAACAGGGGTGTCAAACTCATTTTCATCGAGGGCCACATCAGCCTGGCCATGGCCCCTTGGGGGACCAGATGTCAATGGCAATTATTAAGGAGGTATGGATGTAATTTAAAGTAAAATTTCATAATTTATTCACAAATATTTAATATTAATCATTTTTCACTTATTCAATGTACAAATATCACATTTGAATAGATAGTAACAGTAAAAATATGTCAGGGCTTTGCAATTACTCTAGAACAGATTCTTGTATTTTATCAGGAGGAGAAACCCAACTAATCAGTAAACAATCAATCAACGGGTCAACAACGTGGTTCCCTTCTTCCCTTCTTGATAAACGGATATTTTATAAAGTTTTTACCTGGTCAGCGCACAGCTGCCGTCACTTTACAAGTAATAGGATCGACGTGCGTTTTGGGAGATGTAGTTTTTGAGTCAATGCACATTCAAGTGAGGGAGATTTATGCTGAAATGCATCGGGCTCCATTTGGCCTGTGGGCCTTGAGTTTGACACCAGTGGTATATTGAAACAGTGGCCCATTGCTCGCGGGCCACATTGAATGATGCTGCGGGCTGCATTTGGGCCTTGAGTTTGACATCTGTGTTCTACAATATACACGACTGATTCAATATGATTAAAGCCAAGACAGATGAATAAAGTTGAAGTCAGACTGCCTGAAGGCAAACCTGCCGAGAATTAAAACATAATTTGCATATGACACTCTGTCAAAATGACTGTTGGCATGAAGTAATAACATCTGTTTGACGATGGCTCGAGCAGGTTGCTGCATGTCAAAATTGTTTTAGATGTCCGAGAAGTCTGAGAAGAGGAGGGCCCTTACACAAAGCCAGTTGACATTCTTTTTTCATAGCATGCACAGCACAAGTTGGTCTTTGTATGAGAGTGATGACATAATAGCTGTGTTTGGCAATGACATGTGTAGGGAAATTTAGGATGTTTCTTCGAAAACAGGGCCATTTCCCCGACATTTCATTACAGATGACACAGTAAGGTTAATTCAAATAAATCAAAATGTTCAGCGTTCCCTTGCTAATTTTGACAGACACTAACATTGATAACTAGCTAAATATGGGGGCCAGCAATGTTGTTGTTCAAAGAATAGCAACACTTTCAAACTATCTAATAAGATACATTTGAGCCAGCTTCTAGCAAATGAAGGGAAGAAAAAGCAACACCAAACATTCATTTAAGGGCACTTTGACATATGTACTTTAGAAAACGACACAAAGCAAACAATAACTATAACAGACATTTCATGTGTAGACTGATCTGTTATCACATCAGAAAATTAATAGATCAAAGTTAAAATAACTGCTGTAAACCACACTTTGTTCAGTCCAACACCTGTGACACATCACAGCCAGCAAGCTGTTGATTGAAATGTTGCTGCATTAATAAAAATCAAAAACAGAAATGCTTGTTTAAGATCAGGTTTGATCAGCGTGAAGACCTCTCATATCTTAACGCATTTCCTCCTGGAATATTTCTAAAAGTCAACACAAAGTACACCATTACAATAAACACTGATAAGGTCCTGCAGATATTGCCACTCACAGTCTGGCTGCACAAATACAGACCTCTGAGACAAATGTGATGCATCAAATAATACAGGAGGTCCAGAGGAAAAGCAGCAAGCTTTTACTATGAATCGTAATATTCCATGTGTTGGCACTGGTGGCCGATGGAAATACAACCATTCACAACAAGTTGTTATAACCCTCAATATCTTCTGATACCATCAATTAGCTGCTACCAGGGCTCGTTTGGAAGCTGTGACACAAGGTTATAGGTACTGAGCCGATACACATACCTGGTACGTAATTAACAACGGCAAGAGAATGGAGCTTGTCAAGAATTACTTAAGCCCAAGTTGTTTAAACTACTTGCAAAGGGCATACCATTAGAAATTTATGGCAAGTAGAGACCCATCAGTCATTTGTTGCTGGTTAACTCAAAATCTTTTGACACACAGGGAAGCAGCAGAATACTCTGTGTTATACATACAAAATTAGACTTAAAGTGGAAAATGCAAGAATGTGGGTTGGTATTTCATCAACGTGGATGTATTTGAGTAGTTTTAGATCACCTAACCTGTGAATCGTTGCAACAAGGGAAAAATTGTAAAGCAAAAGAGCAACTGGCCATGGGCACAATCTTTGTAGGACACAGACTTTGATCTCATTCTCATGTCACATATTACAAGCAGTCCTGTCATGGTGAGAAGAGCAAAAGGTGCCACTAAAGGTATCACATTACCAAATCATTTTACACATTAAGTAAATTGCCTCATAGGCAAGTAGCAATTTCCTGTGCTACTCACGGGAATGTCTTTGTGTGCATTTGAGGGCCACGATGCAAGGTTCAAACCAAATGCATATGGTGAAATAGTATGGAAAAAGTTCCTTTGTGAAATTGGGATGATGTGTAAGGCTATTTTCTGAAGAACTTCATATGAGAAAAGTACTCCCTCAAATCTAAGATTAGAATAGGTCCATGCACCAGTTACTTTAAACCAATAGTGGGCAAACTTTATGGCTGAAAGGTGATACTGTGTTTCACAGTTTGACAGATGGGCAGGTGGCTGGGGCGATCGTCCTGAATAAAGGTCATCTGTTGGGCAGAAGGGGAATTTCATGCAGTGATTGCGACAATATTGGAATGACTTCTATGGCTAGATTAAGTAGGCCGATACGCTGCATGTGGCCTGCAAGGAGTAGTATGCTCACATCTACTTTAAATACTCACTTTGCAGCTATCTAGACTAGGTAGACTGGGGATGTGTTCACCAAAAGTCATGTAAAGCTGTCCAATGGATGCAGAGTTTTGCAGTACACATTTGAGGTTGTATGCAGCAAATGTCTGTTGAGTACTGGTGAAGTACATTATCCAGAAAACCCCCACTTTTATCATTTGGCTCAACCATAAATGTCAACTGATTTTGTCAGTTAAACTCAAACCATTTACCTTAAATTCCAAATGTATCTGACAATATGAAGCGTTCTTCGTCTCCTAAGGCATAAATTAAGTAAACTAAGTCTAACTAACAGTTGGGGAGGGAAGGGGGTCATCCTAATCATGCAGTGAAGATTTATGACAAAAACATATTAGCAGTTTCCTCCACAAGACAGTTAAACGACACAATATTAACACATTTCACAGAGTTAAGAGTTTGACTGCCTACTCAGTCGTGTCTGATGTGTCTGTGTTTTTGATTAGGTTCCTCCAACTTGAGATGTACTGTTACAGTCCTGGAGGGGTTCCTGCCAACATCTCCTGTTTCCTTTAATTTGTGTCCTCTCCACTTGCAGTGTCTTCATAGATGTGAAGATGTGGAAAAGCAGAGTTTCAAAGTGTACGGATTTGAACCATCTGTAAATAAAGCCAGGACAAGGACAAAATCCAGTGATTGGGGAAAGCACGACAAATACAAAGAGAAAAACGCAAATTGAAGAGACAGGACATTTGGTGCTATTGATCACATCAATAATGAAATGATTAAAAATAAAACCCAAATATGAACTTACTGGGAATCCTGATCTGGTAGTGATTTAGAACTGTAAGGACCTCCACAGCCTCTGTCTTGCTGTCGAACTCCAACAGGCCTGAGATGGTCTTAGAGGAGGCTAAATGAAATGTGGAGTGGGACAAACATTTATTGGTAGAATGAGGAACAGAGACAAAAGCAAACAGAGGGAGAAAAAAGAAAAAATGTGGAAAAGCGATAAAAGAAGACAGAGAGAGAATAAGAAAAAGTACAATAATTTCAGAGAGAGTACTAAAGGAGCAAGAAAGAAACTAAGGCGCGGAAATTGAGGATGAAATTTTAAGTATATGCATGAGTACATTTTGCATAGAGTGTTAACAGGTCCGGACCCCCTATGAAGAAAAACAAACGAAGGAAGTGCAAGTCGCCTGAATTGCCCGAACCCTGGGGCCAGGCCCGGGGTTGGGGCTCTTCACTGGTGGTCGAGCCTCTGCCCACGGGTCCCGAAAAGGCGACCTAACCCTCGTAAAGATCAGCTAGTGTTCGGAACATGGAACGTCACTTCACTAGGGGGGAAGGGGCCCGAACTGGTGCGGGAAGTGGAGCGTTTCCGACAAGAAGTGGTCGGGCTCCCCTCTACGCACAGCCTGGGCTCTGGATTCCAACTTCTCGAGAGATGCTGGACTCTCTTCCACTCAGCTCTTCCCCCAGCTCTGCTGTCAAGTGTTGGAGTTTTCCCCGGTGAACGAGAGGGTTGCGTCCCTGCGCCTTTGGGCCGAGGACAGGTCTCTCACTGCAGGGTACCCAGCCTTCTTGGATGTCCTCAGAGGGGTACAAGACTGTACTCCATCTGGGGACTCCATTGTTCTACTGGGGGACACTAACGCCCATATAGGCAATGACAGTAGTGCCTGGAGGGGTGTGAATGGGAGGAACGGCCTCCCTGATCTGAACACGAGCAGTGTTTTATTGTTGGACTTCTGTGCTAGTCACAATTTGTCAATAACGAACACCATGTTCGAGCATGAGGGTGTTCATCAGTGCACTTGGCATCAGGACACCCTTGGCCGGAGGTCAATGATCGATTTTGTAAATCGTGTCATCTGACCTCCAGCCACATGTCTCCGACACTCAGGTGAAGAGAGGATCTGAGCTGTCAACTGATCTGGATCCGTCGGTGGGAGAGGAAGATGGATAGACGCGGCAAAACAAAACGAATTGTGAGAGTCTGCTGAGAACGTCTGGCAGAGCCCTTCTTGAGAGACATCTTCAAGTCCCACCTCCGGGAGAACTTCAAACAGATCACGAGGGAGGCTGAGGACATAGAGTCTGAGTGGACCGTGTTTTCCACCTCCAGCAGCCTGAAGCTGTGGCTTTAAGGCCACAGGTGCCTGTCGTGGCGGCAATCCCCGAACCCGGTGGTGGCTGAAGTAAGGGATGCTGTCGAGCTAAGGGAGGAGGCCTACTAGGCTCACCTGGCCTGTGGGTCTCATGAGGCAGCTGACGGGTACCGGCAGGCCAAAAGTGCGGCAGGTTGGGCTGTTGTGGAAGCAAAGAGGGATGCGGGGAGCTGCTGACCTCAACAGGGGATGTGGTTGGGCGGTGGCGGGAATACTTTGAGGATCTCAATCCCACTGACAGTCTTCCGCAGAGGAGGCAGGGGCTGAGGGCTCGGAGGTGAATTCGTTCAGGAGAGTTGCTGAAACGTATTGCTGCATGTGTGGGAGAGGTTAAACCTGTTGTGTATTTTGGGTTAATATAGGACCGTAGGTAACAGGCACCCGGTGCATGATGGGTAACCCTCACCTGTCGTGGTAATCAGTCTAGCCACGGAGTTTACTTGGGATGCCACCTTCAATAAACGTTCAACGTTACGTTGTGGTCCGGGAAATCATTGTTATATTCCGTAACAGAACGGTGAAAGATATAACAAAACCTTTTGTTCGCAGCCCCCGCCCCTCTGACGACATCATTTTAGATATCACCATTATGTAAAGTATTATAGACTCCTGTGTTTTTGTTTCTGTGGAATGGTGACCGGGTCCCTCACGGTGCTCTGTGGAGGGTGCTCCGGGAGTATGGAGTCCATGGCCCCTTATTAGGGGCTGTGCGACTGGAGCAGGAGCTTGGTTCGCATTGCCGGCAGTAAGTCAGACCTATTCCCAGTACATGTTGACCCTTATCTATGGTAATGAACTTTGGGTCATGACGGAAAGGACAAGATCTCTGGTACAAGTGGCCGAAATGAGGTTCTTCCGCAGGGTGGCGGGACGCACTCTGCGAGATAGGGCGAGGTGTTCTGTCACTTTAGAGGAGCTCAAAGTGGAGCCGCTCCTCCTCCGCATTGAGAGGAGCCAGTTGAGTTGGCTCTGGCATCTTTTCCAGATGCCTCCTGGATGCTGTCCTGGGGAGGTGTTCCAGGTATGTCCCACTGAGAAGAGGCCCCAAGGAAGACCCAGGACGCTCTGGAGGGACTATGTCTCCCAGCTGGCCTGGGAACGCCTTGGGGTCCTCCCAGAGGAGCTGGAGGAGATGTCTAGGGAGAAGGAAGTCTGGGCTTCCCATCTGAGACTGCTGCTCCCGCAACCCCACCCCGGATAAGTGGCAGGAGATGGATGGATGGATGGATGGTGTCAACAGAATCTTCACCAATTCACCACAGCATCAAGAAAAATAAAAATGTGATGATACAATGTTGATTACTCAATGTTCTACTTACGTTTGGCATCAAACATCTTGAATTTGATAAAGCCTGGGACATCGTGTTCTGTGCACAGCTACCGAAACACACAGTACATAGAACAGTGATTACTGAGGTGCACTTGGTCCAAGATGCACTAAATATATAAAAAATGCTAGTATACAGTCATCATGCATTATGCAAACTGGAATAAGAATGACATAATGTGCATGTTATTTGTTTTGTTTTCACCCCTAAAATGCTGCCAAGACTAAAATACAACCACATCTTATCACATAATATCAAACAGTCGTCATCCTATGTGGTTAATGAGGACAATTTCACTTAATTAACTTAACAGCGTTTAGGCATGAATAACAATGAGAAATGGGGTACCCTCAATAGGTGATCCTGGGAGATACAAGGCGGAACATTGTAGTAGTGCAGAACAGCAGAGGGAGGCTGGATGATGTTCTTTGATGCCTGGCCAGCGCTGCTGAAGCGGTTGTTCCGGGTCATGGCAAAGTCCTTGTAACTACTGCTGCCGTCTTCAAGTTCAAACACCTGACTAGGTATCACCGTGTGCTGCTTCGACACACTAGATACAGGATACAGCACTCATTGTGACACTCAAAATGTTATCATACATTTCTCAGCAACAAACCTAAAAATCATGAAGATGAACATTCTCACTCCAGCTCTCTAGGTGTGAGTTCTCACCAAACATTGAGTCTTTTGCCAAACACTTTGATGCTGTTAAGGTGTGTAATGGCCCGGTCTACAGCATACTCGTCTCCCATTTCCACTAGCGCGGTACCAGGGACACTCTTCATAAACTTCACCTTAACATCACACACAAATAGACACACACTCGTCTGATTAAAGCAATTAAAGAATTGCAATAACTGTACAGATATTAGGTTTATGGCTGACACACCTTCAAAGAACCTCCGACACATAAATGTACTTACTTTTTCAATGTTGCCATACAGGCAGAAGAGATTAAAGATGCGGGTGCAGTTCATCTTAATTGGGTGAAGGCCGCTCACCATAGCAACAGAACTGGGGGCATGGCCAGTATATGAGGAGGATGACTGGGGCAGTGGGTAGGACACCATGTCTGGGATATCCACTGAGGTCATCTTGTATCTGGTGTTACCGGGCAGGGGCAGTAGTGGGCACGGTGGACCTGTACAGATGCGGATGATGCATGGTCAGGGTCATGACCTGTTCAATTATGATGGACATGCGTGATGTGTTAACACTGCATGTTAGTGCAATGTAGGTGAAAAAGGGTGAGTACCACCAAGATGCTCTGCCTCTGGGAGCTAACTGTCCTCATTAATTAGATGATGCACTGAGCTTTTCTCTCCTCTTCCTCTCCCTCTCTGCCTCACTTGCATACATCCCTCACCTGCATCCATGCTGTTACTAATTGGGCTTCTTCCCCGAAGTCTTTGTCTTGTGCTTTATTTATCTGCAACTAGAGCATGACTAGTGATGAGGGACCTCCATACATATGGGTCCTGCTCCTGATCAGCATGCTGTGCATCTGCTGCTAAACATCTCTCTCTGTCTCTGCCTCTCTCTCTCCCTTTATCAACTCAACCGCTCAAGGCAGATGGCTGGCCGCCTGCAACCTGGCTTGCCTGTGGTTTCTTCCCTTTAAAGAAAGTTTTTCCTCGCCACTGGCGCTAATGGGGGATATGTTGGGTCATGTTGACATGTAGATGAGCACTACATGCTCCATCTTGGAAAGTGCCTTGAGATAACTTGTGTTATGATTTAGCACTGTACAAATAAAATTGAATGGAATTGAAGGAATGGAATTGAATCGAATCGAATCGGATTGAATTGAATTGAATTGAATTGAATTGCCAGCTGTCAGAGATCCAAATCCCTGATGAAAGCCATCAACTTCATCAGAGCTGGTAAAATTGAATTGAACTGAATTAATTCTGTAACACATTAACCTGCCATTAGCTTCTACTTTGAGGGTTGGACATAAAAATATGCATTTTCATTTGGATCTGAAACTGAAAAAATGGTCCACAGTGTTAAATGTGGATTTAAATTTCTCTAGTCCAACAGTATAAATAATATAGTAAACACAAGTAGCTCAGCAAGAGAGAGATGATACATGTAATGGAGAAAATGTAAATCCTGACTGAACTTCTTTTTTTTTGCAATTCTGTTCCTTTTGCACTGGAATTCAGCACATTTGTTTTATTCACAATGCAATTGTTGTAATGACAATAAAACATTCCTGATTCCGAAAGTCCACAGTCTGTTTGTATAGTTTGCTGGGGCAAAACCAAAAATGGTTTCCTTTGGTGCTCAGCTGTCATAGTACCAGCGTGTTGAATATTGCTCGCTGAGGTCTGGGCATGGGAAAGGTAAATTGTGTGTTAGGGATGATGATGGCAGTAACTTTTGAGTACCATGCATTTTCTGAAAGGGCCCCAGTATTTAAAGAACTGCGGCAGTCAATGTGACATGTAAGGATCTAGAAGGGATCAAGTTCATGTAGCTGAAGAAGGTGTTCCTGCAGCCACACCTCCAGCCATTAGGCCCAATTGCACCTCACAACTGCTGCAGCTAATGTGTGAGTCAGGTTTCACCATGAGGTATAAAGACAGTAGAGTAAGTAGCAGCCTTGTTTAAACAAGGGATTCAGTTACCAGTTTAAATTGCTCTGTGCGTGTGTGTCTTACCGTAGCCATTGTCACTATAGGATGATGGGTGTTCTCCTAATATGGCCTGCCTTTGCCTGCCCTTACCACGGTCTGAAACACACACATACACCGGTTCAGTTTGTCACTGATGTATACAAAGATCTCTTACTTTCGGTCCCAAAACTGGCATTAGATTAGATTAAGTGCCCTGGCATATCACCCCAGTATCTCACCATGGCTGCTGCATTGCCCTGAGACCTGTGCTGGAAGTATCCCGATGTTGAGTCTTTTCATTTACATATTGATGGCTCACTGAAGGATTGCTACTTACCCTAACAACAATAGTACCAGAAACATAATTCTAAATATTTGCATTATTTCATATCTAATCCAAAATCATAATTACACAGTCATTAGGTTCAGCATTAATGCTTGAGGGAGGAAAAAATGAGCCACAATCTTGGTCAATGGTGCTATAAAGCAATCTAAACATTACATGATCGAATTAAGTGTGCAAATGTTGACGTAGTGAATGTCACTGTGAGGTTGTCACTGTAAACTCCATACAATTTTGAATGTGAATGAGAACAACAAAAACTGCAACAAAAACTTTCTGTTAAACATTAGTGGGGATGTAGCATAACCTCCTCAAATCTCAGCTAAATGCATAGTTAGGTTATCACTGTCTTTATTCTAGAGTTTAATTAGGGCACGATTTCTGCTGCATACCAGGAAAGTGTGGTTATTTCCAGTGAAAAGCTGTATCCAGTCAGCAGTACTAATAATCAACCACATAACTAGAGTATCAGTAACAGCTGATTTAGGGGCTACTGGTCCAGGTGCAAGTCAGCTGTCCCCAATTTCATCATTTGCTTGAACTGTAGAATGGAACACAACAATGTGATATATACTGTATGCCAACAAGTGGTGTGCCAAAAACCTTCTCACTAAAAAGCTTTGAAAACTATTTAAATTCTACATGGTGGTGTGATGGTTGGCACTGTCCCCTCACAGCAAGAGGGTTCCCAGTTCCACTCCTGACAGTTCAGTCTCACTGCTTGTGGAGGGACTTTGTCAGGGCAGCATCCTCCCATCACCCAAAAACTTGGAGGTCAATTGGTTTTCCTAAATTAACAAGTGTGAGGTAATTTGTCTCTCTGATAGACTCCAGCAAGACCTGTGACCTTGGATTGGACTAGTAGGAGCAGAAAATTAATGTACAACTGTTTTAATTGATTAATGTTGTAAGAATATCTCTGAGTTTTTTTTCAACTATATCCTCTTTGTCTCTGCCACTCCTGGCTTCCTCATACAGTAGCATCGCTCCTCTCTTAGTACCCCATCATACACTTTCTCTAGGTCCACAAAGACACAAAGCAACTCCTTCTGACCTTTTCTGTACTCCTCCATCCCAAAGCGACGATTGGCATTGGTGGGACTCTGTCTTGGCATGACCCCATACTGCCATGTATCAAGTCTAACCTCATGGTGTGGCTAATCAGCTTTTACCTCTTAAGTCACTACAGTTCTGCACATCACTGCTGTAATGAGAATGTTACAATACCCAATTTCTAAGGCATCCTGTTGCTCTCCAGGATAATGTTTAACATTGTGGGTAGAAGGTCAAATGCCTTCTCTCAAGACATCTCCATACCTTGAAGTATATGAACAGCACCCACTGCCTCTCTCCACTTCTCATGACTGCCTTCAGTTCCTTCTTACTAGTTAGTTGTACTTCCTGCTCCACTACCGTTCCTCTTTTGTCCTCCTGTCTCTCATTCTCCTCCTTCATTAGCTTACACCAATCTGTTATGTATCCTTTCCAGTGCCATCTCAACAAACCAAGATGAGTCCCCTTTCCCTGGCCAGGTTTCTTTTGTATCTCTAAATGTCTGCCCTCTGTGAAGAGGAAACTACACACATTTTTGTGTGTAGTGTAGTTCCCTCACTTTTATAAGTCAACCTATACTCTTCCCTCCTCTTCAAATATTTGTTCATCACAGTCATTTTCATTGTCTTGTTAAGACTGACTTATATCTGTCCCTCCAAATTCCTCTGTAACTGTGACTGCTCCCAGGTCCTCAATGTCCCCTCTGATGTGACAGCCTGGATTATGAACTTTGTGCCGCTCAAAACTGGGATGATCCAAAAAATGTTCACTCTTTCCACTGAAAAAATCAAAACTTGATTTGTGAGAACTCAGTACATTTTTGCAGTGTGTCATCTGATATGTTCCGTGACCCTCGACACAATGACACTGAGTCATGCTGTTTTTCATCGCAAGACTCTAACAGGACTTTGCAGATTGTTTGGATTCGCTAAAATTTCAGGGACAATGCAGCATCCTATCCCTTAAGTCATTCTGACATTATGTTCGAAACTACAGCCATCAGCGGTGAATTTCTACTAATTGTTAACATAACTGCGTAATGAGCCTTCCATAGATGATCATCAAATCATGCATCACCAATTGCAGTCAGCATACATTGCCACGCATATCCCAATACAGTTTGTCATGTTTGTAGAATTCAAATCAAAAACAGATTCACAAAAAATTAAGTATATCAATTGGAACAAAAACAGGTTATTTCTTCTATTGTATTTCATTGGGTATCATTAGAAATCATTGGGGGTATGTCAATCTATTTATAAGCAGGTTTTAAAATAACACTAATTGGCTCTTGCTGCACAACTAAGATGAAAATAAGATGCTGCAGGAACTTCCATTGTGACAATAAATCATTGCACTGCATGAAAACGATGATTTTTATATCAACACAGCATGAATCCTTGGCTGCAATTTCACTTTCATCAATCTGAAACTGTTCATTACACATCAAGTACACTGTGGACACTCATCACTTACAAAGATGTGCTCAACTTGACAATCTAAACTAATAGGAAACAAGATAAATATAAATTGCAAATAAAATAGCAAGAGGTTCCTCTGACTATTCACAAAAAAACACACACAAAATAACCACAACGTAGAATATGTGCAGCATATGTGCATTAGGATAGTAAGCCACAAAGATAAATGTATGTTTCCACAATTAAATTTCACTTAAATGCCTTCACAATCCTTAAATGCATTATGAAATATGATATGGTGATAACAGATACCATTCAAACAACCTGATTTATGTCATAATTAGTTTTCCTGGATAGAAAATGATAATGACATGTGAATGAGATATTTAAGACAGTACCTGTAAGGCTTCAGACAGGAAACTTTCTCTTTTTCTCCCTCAGCACCCAAGAACATCAACCTGCATTACATCATCATCAAAATAAAGCAACATCACTGCAGCGGTCAACTAAATTGATTTAATGATCAATAACCATACACAATCTATTTGAATTACATAAAATGCGATTGGAAATGTACAGAACTGCACAGGGTTGAGGTACATTGAGCTTACAGACATAAAAAAGCAGTCAGACACAGAAACACACACCCACCAGCAGGTGGTGAAAAAAGGAGAGGGGTAGGTGATAATTCAGGCGGCATTGAGGACATCCGTGCTGACCTTCACTTAACATTTAACACTTCACTGGAATGGGCAGTGAGCTAAGTGATTTCCACTACTGCTTCTAAAAAGTTTTTAACAGTGTTTCCTCATCAGATGATGCTGAAATAATTCCCCATGATCATAATTATACAGCATCATATGATCGATGACAATCTATGTTGAACGACATTTTGACTGACACTGTGTCCAACACAGCTAAGGAAATGAAGAGCAGTTTCCTGTGTTACCTCAAAGACTTCAACATGTGGTTACATTTCTGCAGAAATGCACGCAAAGTGTCCGTGTAGCCATCCTAAAATGACACCGCCAGGGACAGCGGTATGTAACGCGGCTTGCCCTTAAGTTCTTTTCTTCTGAGGTAGGCATGGTTTTTGTTTTTGTGGCTAACATGCAATTGTTAGCCCAGTGGTGATACTCTTACCAATGTTACAGCTATGGATGCATCTTGAACCTTGATGTTGAAAGAAATCCCATATAATTTCGTCACTAACCCTGAATTTCTTGTTGTATGCAATACGCACACTTATTTCTGCAGAAAATGATAGTTACAAAAATTGTGCCTCGCAACCTGCTATCAAGCGTCTCTCTGTGTGTGTCTGGCCAGGCTGCAAGTGAAAAGTCAAGTTATTATATCACAGTACCCTCGTGCAGCTTTCTTAGATATGTTCATAATATTCAATCATTAAAAAAAACAACAACAACAACAAAACCCTTCACATGATGATGAGGGAAATACGGTAACTTGGGGAATAGCCTCCAATTTTATCTGGGGATTGTACATAATTGTTACTGTACTTGACCAGCTTCTTCAGTTTGAATACTCTGCAGTGATTTCCCAGACAATTTAATTAATCGATCAACTGGAGGTTGGACTGAATATACAGTTGCATTCCAGTTGTATGTGGTGGCTGTACATTGTTAGTGTTCTTCCTCTGGTTTCAACCGGCATCTAGAAAGAACAGCTAGTCTTTACAATGGCAACAGATGCAACAAGATGAAATTAACATATTTACTTCTCTGAAACTAAAAACAAAGTTTCATTTACCGCAGACACGATAAAAGTTAGTTTTATCAAACAGATTCCTCTTCTATGATTGACTAAACCTGTAAAAGACTGAATGACACAATGATAATCCTTTATCTCCACTGCTCTATCAAAATAGTGTTCCCTACCTATTAATAATTCTGCTGTCCTCTACTCATCTTCACTCCCCTCAAACAATTCTGGGTTTGCGTCCCTTCCACGTCCTCTCCCACTACATCACAATAGACTTAATCTTCTTTCCTTCTTTCCACATTGTATCACCCCTAATCTTGCACTGATACCATTCTTTTTCTCTCATTGCCTCAAACCACGCTTAAACTCCTTGTGCGCCTTAAACAATAGCATCATCGCCCTACATGCCAACAACACCTGAGGCAGCTGTTGGACAACTGTGGATAGAGCCTATCCATTATGTAATTCACTTTTAGTTAGGATCCAAATACTATTAAGGGGTTGTCACCATTTACCCAGGTTTGCGACCAGCAAAAGAGCTGCACCTCACCAGGAGGTGATCTTCTTGTAGCTGCATTTGGGACATGTCAATTCCAAAATGGGGCACTTGTGTTGTTGCTGGGCACTTTCCATCTCCCTTTCAGACCAGAGGACTTCAACAGCAACACATACTGGCAATCAAGAGAAAGATGGATGCTTTAAATTACACCAGTTCTATTATCTAAATCCGTTGAACTGATTGAAATCTACCTCACAGTTATTTCAGTGAAAACTTATGAGTCAAACACAACAAAGTGGGACATTTTGTTTGTTGTTGTACCATAGCACATTGTTATAATTTCAGTTATGTCCATACCTCAAGAGATTTACTGTGTGTCTGCAGGGAAATGTACATGCAATCTACAGCTTTCCATCAATCAACACTGTGGATGGTAATCTAAAAACAGATTGGTATGTATTGAAGGGTTGAAGGGTAAATTCAGGTCTAACAGTCAAGTGTGAGTACCATAGTCTCAGATGGTCAGCGCCCGTTAATGCCACACCAGAATATAAAAAACAAATTCAAAAACTCCAAATGAACGTGGTGTACTATTGTTCGAAAGGGTATCTTATAAATGGTTTCAAAATCTAAAGGTGGGAAGATGAAATTTGTGACAGGCCCTTAACAGAAACAAATTTGTTCCGCAGTGTGTGTCGAAGACTGTTTATCTGTGAAAAATTTAAATGCCTTCTTTAATTTTAAGTCACAAGCGGAGATAATTAGTTGTCCCCTGCTTTGCTGAGAATTTTGTTCCCACATTTGACCATTCAGCGACACATAGCCTTAGTTTTAGTTTTTGAGATACTTGACAAAATATATTTCCAAATTTTAGTTTGATTATGGCATTTTTTGTGTCAGATGCAGATGTCAAACACTTAGACATGAACATGATGACACAAACAATAAAACAAGCCTTTGCTTGTAGCTACATCTCACTGACTATATTTTGTTATTTACTCTTAAAAAGTAGGTTTAGTGGTAAAATTCTTTGCTTTAAGCCTACAGCAAAATTTGTAACACAGGCAGAGTGTTCTGTGGTAGAACGCAGGTGGGGCCATATCTCTTATGAGTGTACAGGTCAGAACACTCCACTGACAGCTTCTGGCAAAGGTTGAGAGAATGTCTCCCTTCAATGCGCTTGGGAGAAATGAGCTTATATAGTATAAGATAATGATGAATTAAGTCAATTTTTACGTGTACGAGCTTGTTACACATCTATACAAGCGTTTTTACTGTCCATTGTGCACAAGTACCGACATGATATCTTCAGTACATTCAGCAACCATGGAATACTAATTTCAAAAGTCTACAAATATGTTGGAATTCTAATTACAGAATCAATTACAGACTAGAACAGGCTTGTGTACATATGGTCTTTGTAGATTTTGATATGATTCAAAAATCTTTTCCCCGATCATCTCTGTCCTCTGAGAATACAGCATTCACAGATTACACAAGATGCAACTTACTTTCATGAGTTTGGAATAGATGTGATACTTTTTGCAGATAACTACGGGTGAGGGCTAAACAAAATATGAAAGTTTGTGGACCAAGTGACTTCTGAGTGTGTGAGACTGCCAGACATGCACTGTGGATGAAATCAATAGTGAAGAACAAATGGCTAGTAAATAGTTCCTCCTGAAAGAAGTGATGCTGTGGCCTCCTGGGCATGTTGAAGCAGCAGCTGCGTGATGGTTTGAAGTGCAATCCCTCCCAATGTCTCCACCTTTTCTTTCTCTCTCTTCCCCTCTCTCTCTGGGTTGAAGAAGATGAAGATGGAAGAAAGTTGCTGTGCAGGGTCAGCCTGATGTCCATCCCTCTTTTGTCTTCCCTCTCTTTTGCTCTATTTGTTTTTCATTCCAGGAAGTCAAAGGTGCAGGCTGGTGAGGAACTGGTGATCAGCAGTAATGAGAGTGTTTTGATTGGAGAAGGAGAGATGGAACTCTGAGGAGTCCCAGTGTGGTGGAAGTTTATTGTCCATACTGACACTACATTTCTGACACTAATCAATCCTTAGGTGCGAAAACCGTGGCAGTTGAACTCAGCAGTGGAAAAAAGACCTTTTTCTATCAAGAGGAGAGAGCTACTCACCGGCAGGAGATCAACCCTTGGAATTGCTTCACTGAGTGTGACTAGTAAGGTTAAAACAAGAGATTGAAAGAGAGGAACAGGCAATGTTTCTTACCTCTACGGACCAGATAAGGCTTGGTGTAGTCCCAGCTCTCATTGTCATTCTTAATTACGTTCAGTCTTGTTGGCTGTAAATAGGGTAATAAAACAATGAACAGGTACACCTGACAAATTTTTGGAGTTCTTCAAATACGTCACTCAAAGGGGGCAAATGTTTTTGTTTGTACTACCACTCACCATAGAGACACAATCATGAAATGAAAATAAATTGTGAAATTCCGTCTACTCCTGCAGCTTTGGGGTCAGCCCCACAAATTACACATTCAAATAACTGACACTGCCGAGTAGTGCGATAACCATAAAACTGAGCCACACTGAAAAAGGGGAGCTGACAGCTCATCTTTTGAAAATCACTACAAGTGCTAGCATCAGTACAACTAGAGCCACAATTGCTACTATTACTACTGTAGGACTTGATGTTTGATTACCTTACACTGAAACACCCTTACTGTCCCAGATGTTTATAAAAACAGAAATCAGGAAAAGCCTTCATTTCTCAGGAAATGCCTATCTATGTACAGGTAAAAGCCAGTAAATTAGAATATTTTGAAAAACTTGATTTATTTCAGTAATTGCATTCAAAAGGTGTAACTTGTACATTATATTTATTCATTGCACACAGACTGATGCATTCAAATGTTTATTTCATTTAATTTTGATGATTTGAAGTGGCAACAAATGAAAATCCAAAATTCCGTGTGTCACAAAATTAGAATATTACTTAAGGCTAATACAAAAAAGGGATTTTTAGAAATGTTGGCCAACTGAAAAGTATGAAAATGAAAAATATGAGCATGTACAATACTCAATACTTGGTTGGAGCTCCTTTTGCCTCAATTACTGCGTTAATGCGGCGTGGCATGGGTCGATGAGTTTCTGGCACTGCTCAGGTGTTATGAGAGCCCAGTTGCTCTGATAGTGGCCTTCAACTCTTCTGCGTTTTTGGGTCTGGCATTCTGCATCTTCCTTTTCACAATACCCCACAGATTTTCTATGGGGCTAAGGTCAGGGGAGTTGGCGGGCCAATTTAGAACAGAAATACCATGGTCCGTAAACCAGGCACGGGTAGATTTTGCGCTGTGTGCAGGCGCCAAGTCCTGTTGGAACTTGAAATCTCCATCTCCATAGAGCAGGTCAGCAGCAGG